>CAAKHG010017574.1:0-12233 GCA_901007715.1 Dactylopterus volitans
TTTTTTATGTTTAATTTTATGGAATGCCCCTTTATTGTGTGTGTGTGTGTGTGTGTGTGTGTGTGTGTGTGTGTGTGTGTGTGTGTGTGTGTGTGCTTATGCGTTGTGCGTGTGTGCGTGCGTGTGTGTGTGTGTTTGAATGGAGCAGATGTTGAGCTCCTACAGGAAAACTTAAATTCCCAGTGTTCTTTATATCAGCATGGAGTCCGTCACGTGTTCATCAACACATTTCAGAAACTAACAAAATGTAAACACACTTCTTATGAGCTCATTTTGTGCTGTTTCAAACAGTCAAACTTTGATTCAGCTGTTCAAAAAAAGAAATCAAGTTGCTCCTCCGGCAGAAAGGTGAAATGCCTTTAGGCAGACAGCTATTTCATTCTAAAATGATTTACCTGAGCTGCTCTTCGTAGGTTTTGATTAAGATCATTTGTAACATGCATTGTTAAAGTGATGCCTGTTTGTTGTTTGTTTTTGGGTTGTTTTTTTTAAGTGGGCATGTATGAGATACTGATGGATAGTCAGTGCATTATCTGCTGCAGATGATGCACACGCTTAGTTTGGAGAAGCATGGTTTGAGTGTCTTCCATCAGAGGCCAGAATTAATTTGCATGACTATGGAGACTCATTTAACTCACAATGTTTACAATTTAAAAAAAAAAAAAAATCAATACCAATTTTCATGTTTGTTATATTTGGAATATTTTGATCACTTTTTCTTGCCCAGCTAGCTCACCAAAACAGCCAATGTGCAGCGAATTATAGTGCGCTGCTTCAGTGCACCTGGCCGTGGGAATGCAGGTGTATTGCAGTTGAAGAAAAATAAATGCAGCTCCAAATAAAAGGGCCGCCTGACGCTACAGTCCGGGCAGTGTTCATGCAGCCCAGCCACGAGGGAAATGAGGAATTTCACAGACTTAAGTGATGCTCAAACTCTACTGAGGCAGCGTGGCATTGTTAGTATTGCGAAGTATAGTTAGCCATGACTGTAGATGCTTTGTGTCTGGTTTCTTGCGTAACAGTAGGGGCTCGGTGACATCTACACTGCCTTTTCTTTTTTTCAACCTTGTTAGATACCTTACCTGTAACTCTGACAATGAATGCATGTCTCTGGGCATCAAGTCTCTTGCAGAAATGGACTGTGGTATACTGTAGTCATGACAACTGCTTAACAACACATACTTACACGACAGCTGTTACACTTTGTCTTATTGAATAGATTTAGTACGTACTGCTTACTCCAAGGTCTCTCTACTATTCTGACATTTGAGTGTTGGTCCTCACGTGTAAGTTGCTCTTCTGTCTGCCACGTGAGGAAGCCTGCAGTAAATTCACACACAAACCCCTCCTGGGACAGAGTTTTCGCAGATATGCCATCTAAACTAGTCATATCTTAGAAATATAGGTTATGTTTACTGTTTTAAAGAGTCAGTCATAACATCACTGATCTCATTCCAAATCCTCCTTTGTCTCCAAACAGACACCAGTATTGCTGCTTCTTAGATCCCTTCTGCTCCCCCTTGATGCTCCAGCACCTTATCATGTAATAGCGACTGCTCTGCTCCACTTTGAAAGCAGCCTAGTTGTATCTATACCATTAATGTCAAGAGAGATATGGAGTTCTTGCTGTTATGTCTCGGGTACAAGAGACAGTCAGAGAGATACACAGCAGGCATGTCTTCTGCCCCTCTGGGATGAGCTTCTTTTTTTTCCCTCTTTCTTTTCTGCATTTCTAAGCAGCTGTCTTCAAAAGACAGGATGAGTCTGGATCAGAGGAGCCTCTGCAGGGCAGGAGGTATCTATCCTGCTCGCTCGCTCGCTCGCTCTCTCCTCTATATGTATTTTGAGGTGCTCTGTTGAGTGATCTCAGAGGGGGGCAGCAATGGTGCCTTACAGATGAGTGCTTTTTCAATATTAGTTGTGCTCATCACAAAAAAAAAGTGTGTGCATGCGTGTTTGTGTGTGTGTGTGTGTGTGTGTGTGTATGTGCGCGTGGCTGTGTGTGTGTGCGTGTGTGCGTGCGTCTGTGTGTTGAAAGAGGCGAATCTCCAGGGGGTTCTGGAGGAGTGAGTGTGACTCAATCAGGCTGCGATCACTGCCAGGCTCATGAGAATGGAGTCAGGGAGCCAGAGCAAAGGCGTGGAGAGATGAAAAAATCCTCTATTTTAGTGGCTTGAACCCCTTCAAAGATGTAGCAGCAGCACTGGAGCTGCTTAAATAATGGATTGCAAGATTATATGCAATAACTACATGATAAATAACACAGAGCAAAGTGCTTGTTATCTCCACAGCGGTTAAGTTTTCACCAGCATTGATTTGTTTATCTGCCAGCAGGATTATTCAGAAAATCATGAAGAGATTTTTATTTTTATTTTTTTATTTTTTTTGAAGTGGTTGATTATGTTCCAAGGAATGTTTTGGTTTGGATCCAGATATTTAAAAAACAAGAAAAAAAACAAACATGTTAAGCTACCCCAATGATTTTAGTCAAAGGGCGAAATGGATCCGGATCTTGGGATTCTTCTGGATCTGTTTTTGAAAGGACGTAATTCTCACCGCCGTCTGTTCTAGCTCGGGGTTTATTGTGGATTATGTAAAAAGTTATGGAAAAGAAAGACTTTTAATGGATAATTTTAAAACTGCAACAGAAAACCACGAATCCCGATCTATGGTGTCAAGGACTCTTAACTTTCTGACAAATGTAGGGATGGGAGCGTCTCTTTGCAGAGTTGCGGTCCTGTCGGGGAGCGCGCTTGGCGGAGAGCTGCCTTCTCCAAGGACTCTACTTCACAGATATTTCAAATAGAAACTCTAAATGAATACAATATACCGTAGATATATACAACAGACAATTTTGACACACACCATGGGTCATCACAATGACGTCAAAAACATGGGTCATTACACAGAAAATAGAGAAAATAGAAGGATTGCCTGGAACTGACGTCAGATCAGAGAAATGCTGAAAGCTGGCCGTCGTGTTTGGCTTTCTACACTCCCGTAACATAAACTGCGTTGTCCTGCTCTCTCCTGCGCTCGCTCACCAGCGTTTTCCTGCATATGTGCGGTGGACAGCGAAGTGGAACTGCCGTAAGATTTGTCAGACTGGTTTTGAAAGAAATGCTGCGGAAGACATTTAGAATGGTGTGGAAAGACCTGTCTGATCCGAGGGGTTCGTGTATGTGTGCTCGCAGTCTGTTTTTAATTATTCCATTTTCAGACAGTTCATAGCTGCTGCTCTCAAAGGACAGTATATCATTAACATCAGCATGCAGCTTTGTGCAATCAAGGCAAAGTAGTTAACTTGTAAATGACAGTAGGATGACGGCCACCAACTGGCTGCAGGATTAGAAGTGTACTTGAGTTTGGACATCGTTGCCTTTTCTTTTTCTTTAATCTTTCAGTCAAATCAATGTTATCAGGCTGCTATAGTGAAAAAGTCTTTGTATGCTCTCCTACAGGGCATCAACTTCTGTCCAGGTCAGGAGGTCCCTGGTGTGACTACTCATGAGCAGAAGGAGCACTCAATGCAGCCACTCATTTTCCACCTGGGCCGGGATCCCGGTGAAAAGTTCCCCATCAGGTTAGTTCCCTGACAAGTTCCGCCCAGCCGATTCCCTGGCGGGATCCGGTGCGGAAGCCGAGCGGAAAAGAAGAAGAACCGCACATCGAAAAAGCAGCAGACGCGTGCCAGTGAGGGGAAAAAGAGGAAACATGTCGGAAAATAAAGCGCAGAGGAGTGTGTCCGAGAAGCCCGTTTGCTTGTTGGTTGCATGGTATTGGGGATTAGATCATTGCTGATTCAGTGGCAAAAAAGAAAGAAAGCGACAAATTGATCTGCTCAGCCGGGGTGCGCCTGATTACACCCTTGTCTTTGTTATAGCGAGTACACCTCTGCAGGTTAAAATTGGAAGATAACTTGTTTGGGTCTAAATGGGGAGCGGGTCCTGTTTAATAGAGTTATGTGTGTGGAGAGAGTGACTTATATAGCTGAGGCTGAGCTAAGACTATCGCTATTAACTGCATAAATATGGATGAGCTTTGTGTTTTCCTGCATTATGTTGATGTCGCGGTATTATCTTTTAGGAGGGGGGGGTCATATTTCAGAGAGGCTTTGAAAAGAGAATATTCCTTTGTTGTGTGGAGGCGCCTCGGTGCTTTTAAACCATAGACTGACCTGTCTTTTCTACCTTCAGCAGCTATGCCTCATGATCTCTGTTTGGCCTCGTCCTCTTTTCCTATCGCTCAAAGTCCTTCCAGTTCTGATGGGTGATTGGATAATCAAACATTTATGCTGTTTTTCATTCGCCCACCATTTTTGCCCTGCTATTCACGCTGAAAGACAAAAATAGTTAAAAAAAAAACAAACAAAAAAATAGAAACACAATCTTTATGTTGCCATGGGAACACAAACAAAAACAAACAGGCATGCAATTTCTTTGTCTACAATGTTGTTACCATGACCACTTCACTGCCTCTGTTTCTTCTGTTCATTTACTTCCTCCTGACTTTTGTCTGATGTTCTCAGCCTCTCAGCTGCTGTCCCTCTGCATCCACTGGGACCATTCTCCTCCATCCTAGTTAAGTGTGCTTGTGTGTGTGTGCGTGCGTGCGTGCGTGCGTGCGTGCGTGCGTGCGTGCGTGCGTGCGTGCGTGCGTGTGTGTGTGTGTGTGTGTGTGTGTGTGTGTCAACACGTGTCCATGTGTGTGTGCATTTTGCTCATGTGCTCTTGGGTCCCCCAGCTGGACTGGCTGCCCGGCCATCATTAATCTCTGCCTGCACCTAAAGAGCCACTTAAGATGATGTAGAGCCTGTCTGCACACATACCTTCACCACTGTCGCAGGCTGTAATATACCAAAGAGCATGCACATATGCAATCAAAAACATTCAACTGTGAGCGTAGTGTAGATTATCATTAGTAAGGCCAGAATTTGGCCTTACTAATGTGTGTTACATTATTTCATTTCTGGATCTTTTTCTTCAGTAAGCCACTGCTGGTACGATCAGCAAGTTCCGTGTTGGTGGTCCATCTGTCTGAGAAGAAGAGCAGATCAGGTCTGCCACTCCCCAGCACACTGAGCACGGATGCCCCCTGGATTTGTTCAGATCCTTTCCCTGCCGTCCATTTTGACCTCTATCCTCATGACCTAAGGCCCCAAGGTTAACACACCCTACGTTCTCGCCGCCCTCCTCAGCTCTCGTCCCCGGAGTCTTGATCATCCAAAGTGTGGTCGCAGCTTTAACACTGCAGGCAGCCCTGCTCAGTCTGGCCTCATCTGCTGCCTACCACCATGCTCTTGTGTCCTCAATCAATAGTCTTCACTAAAGTGCTCAATTTCCACCGGGGGGGAGGGTGGGGGCAGATGTATTTGATTGTCTCCTCAATTCCCCCACCTTCTGCCTTCTGCCACTGTGTGTGTGTGTGTGTGGGGGGGGGGGTCCAGAAATAGTGTTATGAATCAGTAATCAGAGTGGTGACACACCTGAGCAATGCCCCTACCCCCCGTGGGTGCCATAAATTATAAATCAAAAGACTGCATTTGCATACAGCCTGCTTATTATTCCAGATTTTTTGCCTGTACACCAGTAAGCTAAGGGTTATAGTCATGGTAATGAGCTGTGCTGACGGTGGGCTTTTCATTATTTGTTTGCAGAAGGCGCACAAACAAATGATACTATTAGTTTTTGATTTAGAGGTTTGCGCTGTACGATTTTCCGGCGCATCGACAAAAAACAATAGAAAACTTTGTGTTGAAGTTTCCCCGCACTCGGCTGCTTCGCTTGCAGAGTCGTGCGGCGAAATTGAAAAATCGCGGCGCCCTGATAAATCTCCCTCACATTTACTCATATGAAGTTGCCTCATCGCTTATCGCAAAATGAATCGCAACAATCAGTGACAAGCAGAGATAGCAGGGGAATGAAATATCCCTCTCGCCGATCGAGATCAAGAGAGGAAGAATTTTGGATTTTAGATAGCTGAGGCAAATTTAATCTGAGCGTCTGCTTCTTAACTGGCGGCGGTGGGGTGGGGGTAATCTCTTCTCCCCAACCCATGAGGGTCACAATATGATAGTTAGCTTATGACAAATGTGTCTCACGAGGAGAGCGACTAATTGCAGTCGGCGCGCTACCAGTCAAGTAATTGTAGAGAAAAGTAAAGAGTGAGAGTGTTGAGGAAAGGAGCAGGTGCTGGCTGATGGAGGAAGCCTTGCTGCCCTGTGGGAGATCTAAGAGGGAGGGTAGGTGTGAGCTGGACAGGGCCTGGGGTTATTACTCTAATTGACACTTCACCCCCACACATGCACATGTTCCCCAGGGGCCAATCAGAGGGCTGGGCTTGCAGTGAGGGGAGGATGGAAGGCTGGCACAGGTGCTGCCGGCGAGTGTATCATGAGTGTAATTGCACTGCTGATATTTGTCTATTCGTGTGTCACGCCACCAGACGCCCACTCCCCCAACACACACACACACACACACACGTGTGCATACACAGCCCATTAACCCTACAGGTCCTATTGAGAGCAGCGTTCCTTTGAAAGCCTTCAGGGCCCCTGTGTTTTACACACTGAATATAATAATGCACAGAGGTGCTCGGACTCACTGGTGTCCAACAGCAGTAATTGAGAGACAGGGGATGGGATCGAGGTTGCACGGTTCACCCTGCGGAGCGTGCTTCCCAAAGGGTGCCACCGAGGAGTGTGTGCATGCATGTGTGTTTTTGTTTTTAAAAGCTACAGCGTGTCTCCACTGCGATATAATGAGCCAAATGTAGGGACTATATCCGTTGCGTGTTCGGCTTTTTAAATTCATCGTAAACGATGTCAACAAATGGACGAAACAGATGCAGAATAACAGCAGCGCTTTGCCTCAATACACGAATATCAGCATGTAAACACACATGTGTAAATGACCAGTAGATCCATTCCAAACTCACTCAGTCTTTGGGGTGAGGTCATTTTTTTCACTTGTTTACTGAAAGCTTCAAATTGTGAATGTGTTTATTGTCTATAGTATTTAATGTGGTTGCGAGGATTTTGTTAAAAATGGATGACCATTGGAGCTAAAATTCTGATCAATCGGGCAACCAACAAATAGATAATCTGCAACTGTTGTGATAACTAATTCATCATCAACACTTGGATCCAAATCTGCAGATATAACATTTCACTTACGATATTCTAAGCTGAATATTTTGGGTGTTGGACTTTGGAGTGAACAAATCAATACCTCGGATGATGTCATGTTTGGCTCATGGAAAGTATGATGGATGTTTCATAGGGTGGGTTGATATACAAGAAAACAGAAAAATCACTGAAATTTACTTTTCATTGTGGTCCCACTAACCCCATGTTTTCTCTGTTAAAAGTGTTTTGACTCAGGAGTACCTGGATGTTCTGAGCCGGATCTCTCCAATTGTGGAGCAGCATAAGAACACGCTGGTGCCGGGGAATCCCCAGCTCAACATGTGTGACATGGCCGTGATGGTGAGACAGCAGATCGCGATACTCTACATCCAACATCCACTCTGTTGGTAAACCTTTAAAAGCTCAACCCTCCTGTGATAATTGTTTTTTGGTGTCTCAGCTGACTCTACTCCTCCAACACTCAGAGGCAGTTGATCAAAAGTCAAGCTGAGGTTTCGCCGCGGCACCAAAACGGAGGAAGAATAAATAACAATGTCTCTCAATCACACCAGAAAAAGCACACATGAATAGTTTTTATTGTTATCAATCTGTAACGTGCCTGAAGCCATTTTTATTATGCATAATGGATGATGTATATTAATAACAACATATATTATTATTATTATTATTGTTGTTATTATTATTATTGTTGTTGTTGTGGTTGTTGTTGTCGGCAGCAACAGCTGAAACTGAGTTGTGGCTTTGTTTCCTGAAGCATCAAATTTGTTGAGCTCGTTGGTGGTGGATTCATTTGTGTCGTAACACTGCCCCCTTGTGGTGAATGAAATCAACACAATTGGGATGCCATGATAAACTGTCTTTTCCGGTGTCATCGCTTACTGATAATGTTGACCGGGGCTCCCCTCCTCTAACTGTCCCCGTAAACCATGTCACTAAATCAGTGGGAATAAGAGCAGTGCTCTGAACCGGGTCACCTAAATGGAACGCAGCCGCTGTTAGTGTAATCACTGCATTCCTGTTTGTCATTAAAAAAAAATGAGCCTTATTTTGAGTAATGTAATACTTAATGTTTGCGTAAACATAATGAAAACCATTGGGATGTGTGAAACTGAACCTGTTATGTTGATAGATTATGTGGCATTGATTTTTATTGGCACTGCATAAAGCTTTAGGTTACAATGGCAGTAAATAAGCCTCTGACTTGTGCCCCCGAATTGTTCTTCCAGTACAATAAATCTTTTCCTCTTGTTAAACATAAAATGGTAATATTTATTTAATGACACGGGAAGCACATTATCGCTTAGCCAGAGGAGGGGACTTGAAAAATGAGACGTGTAGGACAGAAAACATTACCTCCTACTGAAAACATGATAAATGGTACATCATATCCATCCATAATATCGCACCGTTTGTGTGCTTTTCTCTGCCGACTGCTTTCTGATACAGAACTGGGCCCCCGCCGGCTGCGAGAAGTTAGGAAAGTGTCTCCAAGCGCCCAAGTCTTCGCCCTGGAAGTGCGTCTGGCCACACTGAGAGCGGAACTGCTGAGGCAGACCCGGAGGACGAGGAAGTGAAAACCCTAGGAGGTGCCTTTCTACAGTCAACAGTGGCATGTATAGAGGACCCCGTTTCTGTTAACCGAAACAGGTGAACGTAGAAGAAAAGGACGTTTCAAACTGTGCAACCCGCATAATAATATTGCTGCAGCGAAAGTCTGTATATTTGATGTGTCATGTTCTGGAAACAGACACTGTTTTTCTGATGTTAAGCATCCACAGAAATGTTTATATGCTGTCAGGTCTACTTGAGTAGATTATACTGATGCAGACTGATCTGTATAAATTCTGTAACTTTTTTTTTTTTCCAGATAATTACATTGCATCTACACTGCAAGAAATATGGTTTAATACAGTGTTTTTTCTTATCTTGAGCGGTTTGTGAGTTTTTTGTTTTTTTTTACAATGAATATAGGTTGTTTACACACTGAGCTGTATACAGTATGTGCTCACATATGCACACACACACAATCACAGAGGGAACATATGCTTGCTCTCAACAAATTCATCCTAGTTTTGCTCATGGAGCTTAAAATACCTGGCGTGTAATCTCACTAAGCAGGTTTACTCATCACAATAGGTGTAACCCTTCATCTTAAACCCTCCTGCACTGTTCTACAAATACATGGCTGCCTCTGCCGGGTCTGACCCCAGGTGGAGGTCAGCCTTCAGCTCTTCGCTACTCTTGCTGTAAAAGTCAGAGCTCCTTGCACTCGCGCATATATCCGCCGTTGCTAAATATTACATTTTTAGTCATTGCATATGTCATTTCCTATGCAATTCAAAGGAAATTGCATGTTGGAGGAAACGGCATCAGGGCAGCTACCCTGCGAAAGCTACCCAGCTACCCTGAGCTCACGCCGTCATGTCGGGGGATCCAACTGTCGCGACGACCGGGGACCTGAATGCTGCCTTTCTCAAATCCAAGAGGGGCCTTCTGAAACTGGCCGAGCTGGTGAGCCCTTGTTCCGCATCCTCGTCAAACGTTTGAAACGCTTCCCACTTTGCTGCAGCGAAACGGCTCAGAAGCGCCGGCCGCGTCGCGGGCGCCCTCCGAAAGTGGAACGAACAGAAAGAGGAAGCGGCGCGCTGGCTCATTCAGGTTAACCGGGCCGCACTGCCGGAGCTGGTTCGTCAGCGGCAACGACTCGTGTGAGCAAGGCGGAAAGCAGTTCATGAGGACTGTGTTGTAGCAGAAGAAGGGACTGGGGCAGCTGCTCGATGCACGCTTTTTGAAATGTGCGGCGGAAGCTCAGCCGAAAACTAGCGCCTCTCTCCCAGGGGCAACCGCAGCGTGCAGCTGAACCACAGCTGAGCTGGCTGTGAGGAGGACGAGTTAGACGTCGGAAGTCACGACGCCTTGTAATGTGTCATGCTCCGTTTGTTTGTTCCTCTGCTCCAGGTGACCTTGTTTGCGGCGTTCGTGTGCTTCGCCGCGGCGTCCAGGGCCGCGTACATTTCAGCCACGGTCATGGAGTTCCTGATCACCCTCCTCCTGGTGCTGCTCTACCTGCTCAAACTCAACAAGAGGCTCACTTTCTTCTTCTGGCCCCTCGTTGTGGGTGACGTTCCCGCGCGGCAGCAGTTCGCCAAGAGCAGAATACCGCACGTTGGAATCCAGCCCATTTTCTCGCGTTTTTCTCTCATCTCCAGGATTTGTCCAACTCGCTGTTTGCGGCGGTCTACTTTGCTGTCTTGAGCATAACTGCTGTGAGAGCGTACACTGCCACCAGCACGCTGGTTGGAGGGGTGAGGAATATCTCTTAAATCTACCGCTGCGATCTTTATTCTGAATTTTAGTTTTCCAAGGGAGATTAACAAAAAAAAAAGGACATGTCCTTATATATTTGCTTAGGCCAGAGTGTGCTGTGCAAATGTCTCAAACCACTGCTGGGTTTGTTGCTCCAGCAAGGCTGTGATAAGCAAACCAAAACAACAACAACAACAAAAAACAACAAAAACCAGCTTCTAGGCTGAGGTGGGGAGTATTTGGTGTGACCTCCGTCTGCACTTAACGTGTCTTGAAGTCTCGGGCAGGTTTTGATCTTCTGTTGTATTAGATTAGGTTTGGTTTGTGAGGACGCGTCCAGCAGAGGACTTGCTCGGCATCGGGGAGCTGGATCTGGATCTGGATCTTGATCTCCTGCAGTCTGCGCGAGCTTGATCGGGAATGGGGTTTTTTTTTTGAGGAGGAACAGCAGCCAAGACTCGGGAGTGAAGATTAATGGGCAGAGTACTGCGAATGAGTGTTGAAGTGTTCAGGTCCAATCACCACATATGCGACAAGAGCAGTTGGAGCGGGACACGCGCAACCCTGCCTGCAGCTCTCTGCGAAGCATGGTGGACATCTGTTGCAGTTTGAGGTTGTCGGCCTTCCTGCCAGCAGTGATGGAATCCATGGAATTGTGGACGCCGAAGAGCACAGGCGAGCTCTGATTGATCGTTCCGCTCCTTCGCGAAAAGCGTCTGATTGGAAACAGCGGTGGGGCTGGAGTCTGGGGAGGAACGCTGGGGAGATTTGGAGGGAAAGTTGGTGTAAATATACCACAGGATAAAACCGGGATGACCCATGACACTTTTAAGATGTGGTAGGTGCAGAGGGAGGTCAAACTGAGCTCTGACCTCAGCCTGCAGGCGGTGTTGTTCTCTCGTGGTTTGTCTGTTTCCTGCAATTTCTTGGCCTGGAAATAGAAGGATTTCCATTACAGGGACTTTTTTTCTTTTTGTCCACAAAACAGAGGTGTGTCCTCACAAAGCTAGTCCATCCTTAACTAATGTACCATAAGCAAACACACACACACACACACATCCCCGCACTTCTCAGTGAGGACGTTGCTCGGCATCATGCGTTCGGCATCAACCCCAAACTTTAGCCTAAAGCTGAGACTCAATCCTCAAATTGGCCTTTCGAGGTGTCTCACGAGACTTCTTTTTGATCCACGGTACGTTGCAAGTACAAGTACACGCGCGCACACGCACACACACACACACACACACTGCACCCCCCGCTGTGTTGGCGCGCCGCATTCATTCCTGGATCTGCTCCGCGTCCGCAGGTATTCGGTTTCCTGCTGAGCGCGCTGCTGTGCGCGGACGCGCACGCGCTGCTGCGCAACATCACGCTCAACGCGCCGCGGAGTCAAAGCCGGGACCCGGATCAGGAGGGGACGACGTGAGAGGAAAAAAACCACGCTGCGAGCGCGCGTCCCGCCGCCAGCTGCGCTCCCCCGACCGTCAAAACCGCCACAATCAATGTTTCGGTTAACTTTTGTTTTTGGGGGGCAGCTGCTCGTCTAACTGTGTAACTCGGTCTGGAAAAGCAATAAAGACATTTGGATTGACACGAAACCGTGTGCGCCTTTTTTTTTTCCTTCTTCTCCCGGTGGCCATGTGACAGCACGAGGAGGACGTTTGCTGCGCGTGCGTCGGGATCGGGCCGCGCGCAGCTGCGGGCGTCGCGTTTCACATCTGGGGGAGGTGGGTGTGTGTGTGTGGGGGGGAGGGGGGGGGGGGGGGGGGGGAGAAAAAAA
>CAAKHG010017574.1:13235-24420 GCA_901007715.1 Dactylopterus volitans
TTTTGATATTTTTTTTTTTTTTTTTTTTTTTTTTTTAAGAAAAAGTCACTTTTTCTTCCTGACACCAAATCCAGGGAGTGTGAGCTCATCTGGCGTCCATGGGGAGGGTCGCGTGTTTGTGTCATGTGACGTTCTGACCACGTCAGGCCGTGAGAGAGCGACACAGTCACATCTCTCTGTTGCCATAATATGAAGCCTAGAGTAACCCCCCCCCCCCCCCCACCCCCACCATACAGCTTCTTATTTGCCAGTGGTGTGTGTGTCTCCACGAGTTCAACATAGTGTAGTTTCTATCTCATTTTATCTATACTGTTAACGCCTCTCTATCTGTCCAGCTATGTCTCTTTATCTACTAACCACTGAGCAAAGAAGGTGCTCTAGCTCACTGATGCCAAAACGAGGCGCAAAAAAAACAAGCGTGTGATGTCAAATCTCCGGCTATTGTTTCAAAAGAACTCTCTCGCTCTGTCGATTATCTGCAGTGTAGCAATGTGCTGTGGATGAATCACAGTCATCCCCGATAGACATGTCAGTGTAAAGTGTGTAAATGCCGAACGCTTCTAGAATCAGGTTGGAATGTTTAAGGGGGGTTTTTTTCTGTTGTTTTGGGGTTTTTTTTTTTGTCAGCAGTTCAAAAGTGTTTTGTCACCAGGAAAGTGGGTGCATCCTACTATTATTTCTGCATATAGTTCTATACTGTGTTTACTGTGATTTAGCGTGTGTGTGTGTGTGTGTGTGTTGGAAGCTATTCAGGTCGCACTCCCTGCATTGTCTCTGGAATTCGACGGTTGCAGGCCGCGGGGAACAAAAAGCCGCTCACCGCCACTGAAGCGGACTTTTAAGACGTGAAGCATCAGGAGCAGAAGGCCGTCGCTGCTCCCGGGTTTTAGGGTTAGACACACACGGCAGACACACGCGTCCTTGCTCAACCAGCGTTACCCCGCAAAAAAAAAGGGTTGTCAGGCCTCCACGTTTTCCTCATCAGGATTCTCAGCCGCAGCCAGCGACAAGCTCCGATAAGGGCTGGGAAATCACGGGGTGGATGCTTGATGTGTTGCAAAGAAAAGAAGAAAAAAAACTACGTTTCTGGCGAGCACACAGGGAGGCGAATGTGCACCTCCTCACTGCGCTATAAAGCGCAGTGAAGGACGGTCGGCCCTCCGCCCGCCGACTCACCGGCCCCACTGATTTGTGGTGTTTCTGCAGGCCTTAAAGCTCTCAGCTGACAAGTTTCATTGCCTCTGAAGCCTTTAGAGTGCAGACACTTGAAAACGTGCCGCGTGCTTTGTGATCCGACTCTGATCTATGCTTTTTTTTTTGTCTTTGACTCCGTGGATACAAATAACTTGCACGCTCCCAGACTTGGTTCTTCGAAAGCAAACACGCCCGCGGGATCCACTCACGACCTCAGGCGGAGGCATGCGGGCGCAGTGAACCTGCGGGCGCCGTCCCGCCACAGCGTTCCTGGTGAATCTCTGGCGCCATGCTCCTCGGCGGCACTGTAAAGAGCAGCAGCAGCAGCAGTTTGGGGATCTCGCGTCAGAGCAGCATAGGATGACCGACTTCTGGGACAAAAACAAGATGGCCGTGCCGGCGTCTGGCCTTGCTTTCATTCGCACCAATATGGTGTCCACGTCGTCTAATGGGTGTGTGTGTGTGTGGGGGGTGGGTGTGGAGGGGGTATTACAGACGCGCTGCACCGCTGCCGTAATTGTCCCCCGGCCATTTTGTACTCGCGCGGGTGTGCCTGTGTGTGAGAGCGGCATTAGGGGGTTTAGTGTATCGGTGTTACAGGCCCGAGCAAATAAACATAGTCTCTTAACAGCTGTATCTCCTTACAGGAAGTGAGCCTGAAGCTGTGACTAATGCGGACAGATATCCCCACTCTTACTCTGAACATATGACAGACTCCAACATAGCTGACTTGTTGACCAAGGCTTTCTGTTTTTGTTTTTTTTTTTACTTGAGCCAATAATTAAACTTCTTTTTTTTTCCAGGTTCTGTCCTTCATATCGTTTGTGTGCTTCGCCGCATCCACAGCAGCAGCTTTTGTAACAGTTCCCCTGCTGGAGTTCCTGGCTGCTCTCTTCTTGCTATTCGCGTACTCCACCAAATTCAATGAGCGGTTTAAAGGCTTTCTCTGGCCTCTTATGGTACGAGGGACTTTACCATTTACACATAACTATGCAAAAATGAAAGAAAGAAAAAAAGAGACTGTACTAAAATAAGAATTTTGTAACATGGAGTCTTTTTTTTAAACTGTAAATAACAGTGTTTCATTCTCTTCTCTCAAAGGATTTCATGAGATGCGTGACGGCCTCCATCATTTATTTTATCATTTCCATCATTGCAGTGTCCAAATATGTGGACGGGTCCTCAAAGGCCGCCGGGGTAAAGTTGACTGTCTCCTCGACTGTCTCACCATTTCCTTGCAGACAGACAGGCTTTTATCACAGTAACCTCAGTTCTTATCGCGTTTTTTTCAGGATTAATATCAAACGTCCTCTTCACAGGTGTTCGGCTTCATCGCCACCATCGTGTTTGCTATAGACTTTTACCTCATTTTCAACGAGCTGGCCAATTTCCTAAAGCAAGGAGGAGAGTCCAATGAGGAGCCATCGAGGCAGCAAGGTAATACCCGCAAACACAATCTTACACGATGTGGCCGGATAAGAACATGCGCGTTTCATGGTTACACATTAAAGCTATAACACAACTGCAGAGGCACACACACATGATCGTATGCATTTAACTGCAAACGCTGCATAAACAGATCAAGTGTAACGTTGTAACCACTACATGTTCATCGTAGAATGTAATGCAACAGCCCTGCGATGCATTCTCCCTCCATGAGGAGTTTTATGATGAATTTTTATTGAATGTGTTTTTGTTGAGGCGTTGACATATTTTAATGTAATTTGTGATGCTGTTGGACTGCACAGGTATTTTGGAGCCCTTGTGCATTTGAGCAGGATGACCAAATTATTAGGGACACCTCCCGGTGTAACCCAGTGCAGTTCACCATCATCACAGCTCTCTTGAAAATTCAACATAAAAGCCCTAACGAAGGGAGAATTTATCGCCGGGCTGCTGCATGATGTTTCATGGTAAACGCGCAGTGGTCGTAATGTAATGCATGATCGCTGTATGTGCAGTCGCACTGTACGTGAGCGCCACGTGGTTACCAACTGCTGCAGCTGTCTGAGGTTAAAGGGCCGTTCCTGACAGGAACCGCCGCTTCTTTCCTCTGAGCCCACGTTTACCAGCTACAGAAAACCCACACTGACGCTGCAGATGCCGCTTGTCTTCTAGATGAATTTTCAGACTCCGACTCGGACTGAGGACCCACGCGCAGCCACCCCAACCACCTCACCCGCCGCCGCCGCCGCCGCCTCTACAGGACAGCATGCAAAACAATCCGCTGCAGAAGGGACGGCCACAGCTCGAGTGTGTCATTGCGCTTAAATTCAAATCACATGACGGTCACGTCGCCTGCTGGCCAATTTCCAGCGTCTCTCAGAGCACGTGGAGCTCTATGTCGCCCTCTAGAGCCAAACATGTTTAATAAGGACATGGTACCAGTTCAGTGATTATAATAGCCATAATAATAACAATCCTCTCTCAATAGTTGAGTTGTGTAAGCATTCCGAAAACGAAACCTTTATGTTCATCTTCTTAATGACTAAATGGTAATCACACATACTCACAGTAAATGTAAAACAACAATTACTAGTTTCCATGTTTTTTTGGTCCCATTATACATGACTATGAGAAAACCTTTGGCATGTGCTGTGAGTATTTTTCAGAGACGGGCCAGTACAACACTACAATGTACATCCTCAGTGAATTAATGCTCTGGAGAATTCACAAGTTGTTTTGTAATAAATAAAAAAAAAGTAATAGCTCTGAATAAAAATAAATAAAGGAAGGAGGGATATGTTAGTTTAGCATCATTATCATGTATGACTTTAGTATTAATTAAAAAAAAAGCATATGTAGAGTTTATAGACATGCTAATGTGTTGCAGGTTGGCTGGTTACAACCTTTAACTTTTACACTTAACTTTACATGAGTTTTTTTTTTTTGTATATTGGAGGATGATGTTTGCTTATCTGCTGTCCCTCAAACTTTTTGACTCAACAGACAGTTTTCAAGAGGCGTCGCATTAATTTAAGTCAGAAGAAAACACCCATTTTCAGGCCCGGAATTCGAGACTCCCCATTGTACATTCTTCTTCCAACTTGTGCGTGTGTGTGTTTGTGTGTGTTACTAATGCAGTATTGTTTTGTTGAAACCCGAGTGGCCCGCGTGAGAACCACTGCTTTGTATTGAAAACGGTCTAGTTGTGCATTCACTCACTCGTTTGCCGGTTCCTGCGCCGATGTCACGTTTTTCTCTTCTTCTTCTTCTTCTTCCTCCACTACTGAGAACTCAAAAGCGCACCAGAGCCACAGTCGCTGCAAAAGTGTCGCTGCATTGTGAACTGACGACGGAAGACTGAAAAATCGGCACTCGTTATTTTCCCGCGTTGGATTTCGATGTTGTGAACTGAACTAGTGACTGAAAAGAAAGAAGAAGAAAAAACGTCGTCAGGAGGAAATATGGCGTTGTGGGGCCTTTTGTGTTTTATTAATGTGTTCCTCCTGTGGCTTCACTGATAAAAAAGTCTGGATGAGGCATGCAGAGATCCACAAAATCTCTCTGACCAAATGTATGATGCATCTAATGTTAATTACTGTGAGACGTTATGAAGTTTTGTTGTCCTGTGCGAGGGGTGTGGGTCGAACATTCAAATCAAATGAATGTTTTATCATAAGTAGGGGAGATATAATATTTTATCAGCTAAAATTGAAAACGTTCTTTCCACTGTGCCATGAAAAGTCTCTCGCAACCCTGTGAAATATGATGCTATTTGAAAAGTAACAACGCCATTTTTTTTAATGACTCCATTGCTTAACTCACACAGGTGAAATGTAGTTTTTTTTTTTTTTTATGTTTTTGTGCCACAAATGTTGTTTTTTTGTAATAAAGCCTGAGCTATTTTCAGTTATGCCCAAATCACTTTATTTAAATCGCTATAAACTGATACGAGGCAAACAGAGATGGTTTTAAATACAAGAATGCGACTGAGTGGAGCTCCATGCTGTAACACAACCGTCATCAACAAAGCCCACAGATGTGAAAAGAAACTGAAGGGAAAATTCCTCTCAAAGAAGCAGCTTCTAATTTCATCCAACAGAACGACAATACGCTCCTGGAGCACAATCAATCTGGAAAGTAATAGGAGGCGGGTTTTTTTTGTTTTTCTTCTCTCCTCAGGAATACTAATTCATCTGAACACAACGTAGCATCGAGGAACGCAGCACGTGAACAAAGATGAAGAGTTTTACATTATCAAAAAGCAGTAAAGCGCTTGCGTGATTCTGTTGCTGTACAAAATTGAAGTGGACATCATTGCATGGCAGTAATAAACCCATCAGTGTGGTGGGAGACATAAATACAAAATGTGATTGTCTAAACGTCGGTTGAAGAGAGAAAAATTGGACAAATTGCAGTTAAATATAAGTTACTACATGATAAATGCCTCATCAGTCAGTCAGTCGATCATGATTTTTTTTTATCATCTACAGGATGTTGGAAAAATAAATCACCTAGTCATTAAAACTTTTCATTTCATTCTAACCAACAGTCAAAACATATTCATGGTCCTTAAACAACTACTTCTATTCGTTAATTAGAAATCATTCCATTACAGACAATTCTGGGGGCGTTGCCATAAACAAACACACAAACACACGCAGCGCGCGCACACACAGACAAACACACACACACACACACTCAGCTGCACTGAAGTCACATAAGACAAATTTTAGATGAAGACCAGAAGGTGGAGCTGTACATTCAGTTCACACACTACAAACTCGGACCCAAGCTGCATATCGTACGTACAACAAAGAAAATACACACGTTTCGCTACAGACTAGTGTATGAAAAGAAAAACATGGAGGGAGAGCCAAATGTGCATGTAGGCTTTTTATAACTCTGAGGAATGATGTTTAATATTGAAACTGAGTGCTAGAATACTGCAGGTACATATGCAGGCATTTTTAACTCAAGCAAATAACTGTGAAAAGAATGCAAAAAAAATGTACCATGAATTCACCTTGACATCTTTGTTAATTCACCAAAGTCAGTTCATCCTACTCCGTGATATAGTCACGTCACGTCTAATAATTAGGAAAGACATTGAGAAATATAACGTTGAGGTCAAGGCACCCTGTGATGTCATTTTAAAATGGTTTGAATCATTGGCCATTTCGTCCGTGGTTAGTCAATACCTGAGTTACAGTATATAGGCGGAGGGCATTGATCTAGACCAGGTCCCCTACAAAATGAATCACTTCGCTAATGTACCATCACCATAACTGTTACTTAAAGCCTTGGCTTTGTGCAAAAGTTAAAAAAAATGTAAAATATACCTTATGATTGCCTGATGTGTCTGAAATATTAAAATTTGGAATAACTGTAAGTAATTTTATATATGACCTAGCGTAAATAGATGAAGATTTTCTATTTTGAGAGAATTTAAAAGGCATTACCATTTATCTTGGTCCCAAAATTAAGTCAGTTATGCTGGGTGTATTTGGAAAACTTTTATATTTTGTTGTGCTGCCAGTTTTCATTGTCGGTAAAAAAAAATCATTGTCACTGATCTTTTTAATGTTTCAGGCAAAGTTAGTCTAGACAAGGAAGGAGCTCTATGTTAGCTTGAGTAATCTTTAGGATAAAATGTCTAGCGTCAGCTTTGTCCATGGGTGAGCGCCAAGGGCTCGGAGAAAGAACAGTAAAGTTATGGTGTCTTCGTAGTGCTGCAGGCTTCGTCGCCGGAGCACCTGCTTCCTGTGTCCTCGACCACATTCATCAACACACTTCGCAGGTGGCGTCCTGGCGACAGCACATCCTACGGACCTCTGTCGTCTTGACTTCATTCACAGTGAAACACAAAAGTCTTTAAAACATCATGCCAGAACAGGAGCCGCTGCAGTTACAGTGGAGTTGGCCTGGGTTGTTTTTTTTTTCCTCAAAAAAATATCTCCATGTAAGCCAAGCTGAACTCTGACTTAGGAATGTGTGCGGAGGAGAATGCCTTCAATTCTGACTCCACATTACGCAAAGCTTTTTACTGTGCAATGTTTATGTGTCTCTGCTGCTAAGAGCGCCTGGTGAACAAAGCCACAGAGCACAATTGTGGCTATGGAACGAGGGCAGAAGGAGCAGCCAGAGGGGTTGTGATGAAAGCGTGTGGCGAGCTGGAGTTCGCCGCTCCGCTCCGCCAGCTGTGACTGCCGTAGTGTTCTGAGGGCGGAGTCGTGTCCCGCTCAGTCAGCTGCCGGTAAAGTGATTCCTGTAGTCCTTTAGATTGTCTGGAGTCGCTCACGCCAACTCGGGTCGTGCTTCCATTTCTCCGCGCGACGCCGTGCGTGCTCGCATGTACTCGCTGGTCTGAGCTGCTCCCTGGCTCCCGTTGCCACGGCGCCACCTCCGTACCGCCAGGAAGGTGTTTAGGCCATACACACCTGTTACCAGGAAGCCAAAGATCTGCATGCAAGTGCAAACAGGAAGTAGAGCAGAGTGGATTTGCATTTGGAAGCATCCACCTTCACAAAACCTGAAATGTGTGCTTGAAACACCTATTAAGACTAATGACATTAAACCTGAATGACCAAACATGCAAATCAAATATTCTTTCTTGCTATAATTGCATAATGTAAAGACAGCATATGACTCAGTGATGACGAACCTGAACAAATGGAGCGATATATACTGTGTATGTAGGTAAAAAACAAAGGCTCCACTGTTCACCAATAGGAGCTTCGTTTAGTCACTCTGGTAGGATGCTACTGGTTACGGCCAGAGAGGATGTCTGCTTTATTTTCATCCCTCTGCAGGAACAACTACAAAGCAAACAGACTGCTTCTGGGTACTTACCACCGCTGCTATTTCAGCTGCAGTGTTGTGGTTGATGCAGGCCAACACCAGAGAGGACAAGAAGAAGAAGAAGGTGCTGGCAACTGTGTTCACCAAGTCCTGCAGGGGGAAAATGCAAAAAAAAAAAAAAAAAAACAAAAAAAACAGCAAGATATTTTTAAACAATGACTTTAAATTAGTATCTGTATGACAACTGTGCTTATTTATTCATCTGTACAAGTAGGAGGACATCAAATCAAAATGTACAAAACTTTTGCCGAATTGTTACTTGAGATAGTGTCCTGTCCCAAAAAACCTGTAAACAAGACTCCAACTCCAGCAAAACAACCCCTGCCAGCATTTGATTCAGTTTTTAATTACTATTGCTCGAAATTTCAGCAGCCAGTGGGCTGCCAAGGGGAGCGGTGGGGGCATTTTAATCTCTTTATGTTCCAGTTACTTTGAAGCATTTAAGTGTTCTTTGAGTTGTGACGTGATCAGCGAGACGTGACCTTAGAAAAGTATGTTTAAAATGTTCATTTTCTGTTGCATTGTTATCAAATTTTAACTTGGACTAACACAGCTAAAATGCTAATGCTCCCATTGTAATAGCTAATAAATCCCAAATCCACAGGTAATTTGCAGACATGTGTTTGCAAAAAAAGAAAAAAGAAAAAATCATGCAGAGCCCTTTTACTTTATTCAAGCCAGTCTTCCTCATTGCCAGTCAATATTACAGAAATTCTGACTGACAGGAAAAACAAAAATATTGCCTCTGATAATAAAACAAGATCATGCAAGTTCAAGAACGGCTTTCCGCTCAGGTGGGGTAGTCTGGGATAGGTGGCCTTGGAAATTTTACAAGGATGATAAAGGGATGATGGTCTACACTGTATAGCCAGTCCAAGGAATTAAATGTATTTTACATAAACTCATAATTTTTTTTCTTAAAGCAGAAGATATCATAGACAGTTATAGATATAGAAATTAGAAACAATTAACTGATTTGCAACATGTCATCCAATGTACAACGGAGTCATGGTTTTACACTGGCATTAATAAGGTCAACAAAATATGTGGGCCAAAACAATTTGTCCCAACCATAAAACTGCATAATCTGTCATTTGACCCAAAATAATTACCCCAACTTTTTGATAAGTCGAGTGAGCATCACTTTAAATAGTCAGTTATGAGTAGACAACCTTGGATTTCCAGCTTTTATCCCAAATTTTGTCCGGTCACAATTAATTTCACCCCTCAACAGCTTGTTGTCAGGTTTGCTTTGTGATGCAGGGGAAGTGGAGTGACCCGTTATTTCCTGTTAACTTCTATCCTTTTCATCCAGTACCTCCACAACATCTATGCAGAGCACCTTGACAGCTAAACGTGTGCTCATGCGTGTGTCTGCAACACACAACTGCAACACAACACAACACAACGCTAAACACAGCCAACATTAACTGGCCTTGCAAATGATTTAGCCGCCGCTGGGCTGATGAAGCCAATTTATTTTTCAGCCAAACTCCAAATGGATGCACAATCTGTTGTTTGTAGAAATCAATTTTGGACCCTGGATATTAATCTTAGCAGTAAAGGTGTCCAGGTAGGAAGCCATCATCAGTACCACCACCATCATTATCATCCTCATCATCATCGTGACTGCCTCCCCTTTGCTACGCCTTGCCTTGTTTAAAACTACAGGAGGGCAGAGGAGCACAAGAGTTCAAAGCTACCTAAAGACTCATATTACGCAGGAGCTCACATACCTCGCTCCGTCTCCATGCTGCACTTCCCTTTGATGTCTTATTTTATTCTCTTTCAGTGGCGCAGACAGTCAGGGAAGGGTTAATAACGAGGCACTCAGCACGTCTTTGGCATGACCCTCGTGATCAGATGCGTGACTGTAATCATTGGAGACGCAGCCTCTCATATGAAATACGAGGCTCAAACGCGCTAGTTTCACAAAAAGTTTTTTAAAAAAAACCCCAAACAAAACAAAACAAAAAAACACAACAATCAGACAAAGCTGACAAGGCAGACAAAGCAGCCGAGTCTGCAGGGCTTCGAATGTGTAATAATTTGCTACTGACACTCAGGATTCAATCTGTGGCTTATTAATGTGTAACCATAACACCTCGTGCTAACTGGCAGAGTCAGTGAACAACCTTCAGCTGCGCTCACAAACCCTCCCACTACAAACAATGCCCACAATCCATACACACACACACACACACACCTAACTCACCCAACTGGTTCGACAGGGTAAAATATACGGTATAATGAGGGTCATGGTTTTCACGAGGGGCAAAGCTTTTGTGCAGCGTTTAAGATCCAGTCAGTTCAGTCCCAACAGTCTCTCCACTTCAGTCATTCCCACATTCCATGTTTTTAGCAGGCCAGCACTTCGAAAAACCTTAAATAACGCAAGAGCAGCCTGGGCCAGACCACTGGCTCGCTCTATCTGCTAAGATCCAGAACATTATCCTTTTAAAAATACATAAATTATCTTGAACATTATTATATAAACACATGATGTTCCATGTTACATTTGCTAAATGTGGTTCTGTGTTTCTGTTGGGCTCTGAACATAGAAGCTGGGAATCCTCACTGGAATGTAGCTATGGAAACCCTAGAGGATGCAGAAGAACACTAATTATGAAATCTATTCTCTTGACAGCAAGTCTCGCAAGGCCACAAAGCTTCTCTCTGCCGTTTACATCTGTTCCTGACAAATAAAGATAGTTGGCATGTAATCCACATCTTTTGTCTGCATGGGTGGCAAATTTCAGCTGTCAAAAGAGCGAAAGCTTTTATTGGATTGTGCTTGTAGAAAAAGTAAATACAACAAGCAAAGTGGTCTCTGGCGTGAAGTGATGATGGATTAATGACTAAAGTGAACGATAACCGCAGCCTGCAGCTGTATGTCTGGATTCAGCAGAGAGATATAGATCATCACTGGAAGAATATCACAGGCTCAGACAAAGAAACATTAGCATTCGCAGATGGTGGACGTAACGAACTTTGAAGAACACGCATGCAGAGGAACAGCTCGCTTGATAGTTTGCGCTCAATACTATCCATTATTGCGCGGATAAAAGTAAACACATCAGAGACTCTAGACACTTTGCATGTGCCTACTGCAATGCTGTGATAGTTCTAGTCATCGACCTCCATGCTTCCTGTAATTAAACTAGCCAGTTCAATCGGCAACATGAAT
>CAAKHG010017574.1:24440-51041 GCA_901007715.1 Dactylopterus volitans
TTGCCTCCTTCCTGCCTCTGAACTTTTTAACATGGTTGACAGCTATTTGTGGGGGGAGGGAGGAAAAACATGACTCTTAGATGTACTGCAATTCTCCTCCGAACAATTATGTCTTGAAGGAAGGTCAAGAATCTAGATTTTATTTTAAATGTTAACACTACAACAGACTTGAACATCTCCACCATACCAAACTACAGACAACATGGCCTCTGCGCCATGTGCACATAACGTACATGCCTCTGACATCTGTATGTTCCCTAAGGCTGAACCAGTCGGATGGTGGGACATCAGTCTTAAATCATGTGCATGGTGTTCATGTTCTTAACTGGGCTACGTGTGAGAATGGCTGAGCAGGAGCAAACGAAAACAGATACAATCCAACCAACAAAAGCCAGTATGGAAGCATTTTGGCTTTTATGAAGTTGAAGAGAAAAAGAAGCTGTAAAAAAGCCACACTGTATTGAAGGTGCGTCTGCCTAGAATGAAATATTTTGGAAACAGGAAAACTGATGGTAGCTGCTGCCAACCAGAGGACTCTGGGGAGAGCGTTAGCAAGGACTTGGAATGGGTGAAGCAAATTACAAAGACTATTGCTACTTTTATTGCAAAGGATTCGTGACCCTATTTAGTCCCTCGAAACCAGGGCAAACTGGGGCTGGTGTCACCATCCCATCTCCACATTTCTTTTTAGCAAGACAGTGATAACCACAAATTAAAAATTAGTCATTAAATGACTGAGTAAATCAGGTAGCTTTAAAATGTGACATGTGGGCACTTATTTGTGAATAAGCAGCTTGTTCTGCTATCAGCTGATTCAGAACATGCTGAAGAATGTTATAATTTACTCCAAGAATGCTGCATCAGCCACACTTGTGTTTGTTCTTTGCAATGCTGGGAAATATGTTGGCAAGTGCAACATTCCATGTGATGCATTGCTTCCATTTGTTGCTACCATAATAAAACATTTTAGGGTATTCATTGTTTAACAGATGCTGTTAGCCAAAGCAACATAGATGTGAGAGCTCAACAACACAAGCAAGGATCTAGATCTAGTCAGGAGAGAGCTAAGTGCCCCGAAGCAAAGCAAAGTCTGGATAGGATGTAGGTACCTAAGGTAGTGCAGGAGAGATTGATAGTGTGTAGAGTGGAGTCTCTCTTTAGAGACTAAGAGGGATTCAGTTTGGTAACTTGTTCCACCAGCAGGGAGCCACAGGAGAGTCTAGCTGGGGACCTCAGGACTGTTTTTTGTGGAGGACATATATTAATCTCCTCTTGTTCACAGAGTATATAGGGAAAGAGAGAGTGTAGACCCGAATCAGGTGGTTTAGGTAAGAAGGAGATTTTTTTGGTTGCAGTGTTGTAGGCAAGTGTCAGGGTTTTGAATTTGATGCAGGCCGCAACTGGAAGATAGTGGAGCGATCAGAACAGTGAGATGACGTGCTGTTTTGGGTTGGTTGAAAACCAGACGCACCGCTGAGTTCAGGATAATCTGCAGAGGTTTGAGCATGGATGCCAGGAGGCCCGCCAGTGAGGAGTTGTAGTAGTCGATCCATGATATCACAAGAAACTGTACCAGGAACTGTGCCGAACCTTCAGTCAGGGGATGTTTTATCTTCCTGATGTTGTGCAGGGCAAAAAGACATGACCAAGCAAACAACGCCACATAAACCTTTAAAGTTAATTGGTCATCAATCATGACACCCAAATTTCTGGCAGACTTTCTAGGTGAGTTGGGTTGATTCAAGTTGGATGTGCATCTCTTGTCATATTGAGGGACCGGCTGGAATTATAAGGAGCTCAGTCTTTGAGAGGTTGAGTTGCAAGTGGTGATTGTTCACAATTGAGATGTCAGCAAAGCAAGATATCCAGGCTGAGAGTGCATGGTCGATAGAGGGGAACAAAAGAAGGAGCTGGGTATCATCAGCATAGCAATGGTGTGAGTGGATTATTTCCCCAAGTGAGGTGGTGTATAAAGAGACGAGGAGAAGACCGAGCGCTGACCCTTGAGGGTCCCTTGTGGGGTTCAGATGTTTCTTCTCTCCAAGACACTCTGAAAAATCTTGAGAAGTAGGACATGAACCAGCAGAGGGCAGATCTTGAAATGCCAAGCTCAGTGAGTGTGGGGAGGAGGATTTGATGGTTAACTGTATCAAATGCAACTGATAGATGTAACAGCAGCGGAACTGAAGACTGACCAGTGGCTCTGGCCGAGCACAGTGATACGTTATCGAAACTAATGCCGTTTCCGTTAAGTGACTATGTTAACATCCAGGCTGATTCGGGTCACACGGGTTGTTGTAAGACAGGAATGTAGAGACTTGGTTGACAACTGGGCGTTCCACCACTTTGGAGAGGAAGGGTAGAAGTGAGACCCAGTCTGGACTTTTCAACCTGGGCCGAGTCGAGTGTGGGGTTTTTTTTTTTTGAGAAATGGTGTGACTCGGGCTTGCTTAAAAGTGGTAGGGAACACACTTGTAGCAAGTGAGGAGTTGATGATGTGTGTTACTGCAGGGATGAGCATTGGAGAAATTGTTTGAAGGAAGGTTGAGGGCATCGGGTCCTGACAGGTAGCAAGACGAGAGTCCATCAGTAGTTTTGACACTTCATCCTCGGTTAGAGGGCAGAATGAGCAGAGTGCGGCCTTGTTTCCCAACAGCTGAGGACTGAGTTGGCCAAAAAATGTTTGATGTATCATGATGGATCAACAATCGTCTCAAAATTGTGTTATTGCCCTCTTAATTTAGAATTAAACAAAATCATGAGATGCCTGCCCAAATATTCATTCATTATTTGGTCGTTTGAATGACACTGAAATGATTTCATTGACGCACGTTTTTTTCATGACAATAACGAGACGGTAACGAGATTAACATGGCTCTTTGATGACTAAAACTTGACGGGGCGTATTTGAGTTTTCGTTGACGAGACGAGACGAGACGAAAATGTTAGTGGGTCAGACGTTCAAAATGCATGACATTTCTGCCTGCCTTTGACATGTCTGTCAAAAGCTAAAAATGATCAACAATAGTGCTGCATCCTATCCTTGTTTGGTAACGCCCACCACCTGGCATCACGCCAGACTTGCACCTGTGCTCTACACGCCTGTGGTCACAGTCGCACCCACAGTCCGGTAGTTCAATGATGGACCTTGGCGGGAGTGGCAAGGGGCTTGGTGGTCGGAAATGACGAGGTGACCCGTGGACATACTTTCAATATAACCCAGCAGAAAGAAAAACAGAATGCACCGTAGATGGAGACAGCGGTGAATGCGGCCACAAACTAGGTGGAAAGAATACCACCAATCTCAAGCGGCACCTGAAGACTCACCACGCAGATATTTTTTCGAAGGTAACTTACACCATGGCCTGTTAATGTCCTGTCATATACATGCAATATTACTCGACAATGGGCTTGTGATCGATTTCACAGTAAGCTTACCGTTTCCCACAGAACTCCTGGCGCAAAATGCGCTGCCAACTTCCGGCTAAAATTAGCTTGGTTACGCTGCTAACCCAGGCTAGCTACCAAGTTAGTTTATTAGTGCTGACAGTAGCTTATGTGTACGTTACTGGAATGTGTAGTACATGCAGGGATATTTGGTCGGGCTGCAAGTGTAATGCGTTATCATATTGACCCATGCTTGAGTGACTGTCTGAAACATAGACGAAAATGTAGCATTTGAGACCTGTTGCTGTTCCCCATGTGTCTATTTGCTGTTGGGTGGATATCTTGTATGTCTAAAACCATTTCTTTTATTATTGTAATTGTTGGTGAAAATACTGTCTTGTTTTAGCTTTTCTTATCCTATCTCTAACTAAAACTGACTAAAACTGGACTAAAACCTTTTTCAGTTTTCATCAACTAAATATAGACTAAAACTATCACATATATAAATGACTAAAATGTGACTACAACTAATAAGCATTTTCGTCCAAAAGACTAAGACTAAATCTAAAATGCCTGCCAAAAACAACACTGTTGAATGAGGAAAACAAATTAGCAAGCAAACAGGCAAACTTAAGTTAAACTAAATCACTGTGAGTGAAAGCTGCAGGATTGCTATCGTTTCTTTGTGAAAGGGAAGGGAGCAGAGGTTAGGACCTGTGTTTCCCCCGCCGCTCTGCCAAAGTCATCACAGAAGGCCAGTTGGAGGAGATGAGATCATATAGCATATAAGTGTAGGATCAAAACCCTCCTGAGGTTCTCAGGCACATTGTAAAACGACTTGCATGCTACATTGTAAGCATCAGGCAATGGTCTGAGGTAGGGGAACAGACGAAAGCAGCAGAAGGGTTAACACTTGGGTTACAGTCTGAAATGCTTACTCATGGTTAAATTCCCGTGAGGGGCGGGGGGGCACTGTGACTTGAGCAGCTTTGACCTTGATAGACAGAAAGTGTGGCATGTAGCTTACATAGTGCACTGTTGGCTTGTTGGCTTCTACAGTTTGGAATCAGGCGAGGGACTGGAATTTTGAAAACACCTACCACTCTAAGCCTGTCTTAACTGAAGTGTTGCAAGTCTTGTGTCAAAAACAAGGGGCAGCATGGATTACTGTTCTTAAAATATAAATCTTTTTTAAATCAAAACATGGAGGATGGCAGCATGCTTTCCAGTAAAACCAGTGAGTCATGCCTGCATCCCATAACTGTCTAACCCCTTTCAAGAACAATCTCCTCTGTGAGCCACAACAAATGGCAGCCCATCACCAAACCTCCGCACACAGACAGGCACACAAACACAAGTATCTGCTAACAACTAAAAAAACAATGCTCATTTCTGTATAATTATCACAAAGTTATGCAGACTGTTGCACGGTGCGCCGAAGCAGAAATAAACTAGTGAAGATTCAAGAGTCATGGGAGCCACTGGAGAAAAGGAACAGAACTTCTTGGGGGGAAAAAAAGAGCAGACAGGAGGATTTTAGATTATGAGGACTACACTGGTCACAGGTACCCGGTACAAGTTCCTAAATCAGCACTCCTAAATTGGCTCTGGCCTCTCTCAGACTGTAAAAAACTTTTATTTGGTGTCGTTCTGCCAGAAGTAGAAGCCAAAGGAACACCCTTTTCTTCAGGCTTGAGGTGGAATACAGTACCAAGAATACCCTAAAGAAATCTGATAGCTATGGTTGAATTTGGCTCCACATCCACTTTACTACAACATGTAAGCTGTGTGGCCTCTGGAAATGCAGTTAAAAGCAGTTGTCCACTCCCTGCTGCTCAAAACACACCGACGTGTGTGTGTGTGTGTGTGTGTGTGTGTGTGTGTGTGTGTGTGTGTGTGTGTGTGTGTGTGTGTGCGTGCGTGTGCGTGTACAGGCAAATGCTTCAAGACAGCCAGTAAAGAGAACACCCACCAGCTCATTTGCTTACAGCTGACAATGCATTTCTTGGTAGCACTGGAACTGAATGTTCTCCCATACACTTCAACAGGCACTTCATTCTGACTCATTAGCTTGTATAATGACGGTTCGAAGCCTTGGCAAACTGATACTACACGACGACAAGAGTATATGACGAAGACAAAAGATAGCATGTTAAGAGTGGCTGCAAACTTCTATTATTTTATTTTATCTTTATTGTAATCATTTATTTGACAGAGGCATTGCTTTTAGCTAATTTTCATCTGTAGTCCCTGAGCAAGGCACAGCGATGACATCGGTAATACGAAAATAAACACTACAGTATAAAAAGTTTAAGCTTTCAATAGATTTTTGTTCTGACTGTATAAATAAAAATGTGACGTAATTTTGACCCTTTTAGTATAGAGTAACAAGAGAGTCTGCAGCTATGTTTTAGCTTTTGCTAACATCAACGCTCTAACACATTCACCAAGACAGGCTAACATGGTCAGCGGATGATGTTATCTTATCATGTTTAGAAAGCTTACAAATTAGCATTAACACATTGTGTAGCTGGTTTAGGAGTTGCACATCCACCCACCACGGTACCATGCAGGGCCGAGTAAAGGTAGCTGAGAAGACCACTCCCACACTTGGCTCACTCGCAAAACCAGCAGCCCTCCTCAGTCTCGGGCCTCCCGGTGAAACATAGCGGAGCCTCCAGGCTGGCAGCACCAAACCGTGTAACAGCTTTGTGCACCGGGCTCTCAGGACGCAGAGCTCTGCTCCAGAACCACATTAGCTGGACTGTGATCCACCCAGACTGCTTTTAAAGGCTATGCACTAAGTCAAAACTTCTGTTTTTTTTTTTTGTTTACTTATCCTGTGGATGAAACATTACTCTCTACATCTGTTCTACCGTAGTTGCATTATTTATCAAATTGCCCACCATTTGCACTACTTATTCGTTATTTATTCCCTCTTTTTACTCGGTGCCATTGAATCATCTCCCCTGCCTTTTATCCTTTCAGTTTCTTACTTGTGTATTCTTATGTCTCATTGTTTTTTTTTTGTTTGTTTTTTTTTCTATGCCAGTCCTCTCTTACTGACTGTCTTGCTCATGTTCCTGTATGTTTGCACCACTATATGTGGCAGAAGCGACAATAAAGTTGACCCCGACTGAGAGTTGACCCTGCTGCTACAGCTGCTAAACTTAGTTTTAAAAGAGTACATTTTTAAAAAATCACTATCTTAAGACTGAATAACATAAAGCAAATATTCATTTAAGCTTTGTCTGTTAGCTTGTAATAGCTGAAATTACAAATATTTGAAATGTGTTTTAAAATTTCAGAATTTAGCACTTCTTATTGTGGAAAAAAAAAAGACACCGTCAAGGAAACAGTTACACAGAAAAAAATACAGGCGCTATGACACGTTTCAAGATTGAGTTCTGTACCAACCGTAAGGCTCCAGTTGACGTGCGGAACCTTGGTGTGCAGATTGAGGCAGAAAATCCAGAGAAGGACTCCTGTCACCACAAAGGCACTGCAGCTGACGAACTCGAAGAAGTAGACCCCTCCACACGGGGAACACATCATGATAGTCTCTATGCAGATGAATCCAATAAGCGAAAGGACCTGAGGTGAGAGTCCAGAGGAGAGGAAGAGTGGTGAATATACTGTAATTGTGTAATTTAACATCCAGATGACGGTCAGACTGGCCAACCATTCACAGTTCAATCATGTCTCATTGGTATGATTGGAAATAGGATAAGTCTTAATAGTTCAAGCAAGACTACAAACATTAGAAACGTGGGTTTCGGCCATGTTTAAAGGATCTGCATTCCTCCGCCTACACGTCATCGCTCCAAGAAGTATCAGAAATTTCATAAAACACAGATATAGGTGCATTATGTCCTTGTTGGAGGTGAACGGATCAAATCAGTTAAAACTAAATTGAAATTTGGCTTGGTTTAACTTGTGCTAGTTAACAAAAGAAATGTGTAAAATACAGAAATAACCCAAACGAAAAGCAAGTTGTTTTGCTCAGAGGTTTTCAAAAGTGAGGAATAGCAGCAAAAGAAGTTGTTCAATTACACTTTTATCTAAATGAGGTTATTTAAATTCAAACACAAGAAATCTGATTACACAGCATACTTAATGAACTTAAAATATATAATCTTAATTCAATCTAATTAGAAGTATAGTTTTCTTGTCTTTCCAATTTAATTTTGATTATTTTTTTCTTGTGCCATATTCCTTGTCATTTTCTTGAAACTATTAAAGTTCCTAATTAACTCTTTTTTTTTAATTTGTTGGGTAAAAGGTGGTTAGCAATTTAGCATGAAATGTCTAAATTACTAATGAACTGGGGGAGGGGGTAAGACTTTCATTAGCCAAAATATGAGTCATCTGAACACAGCCTCGATCCCTGCATGTAGATATAAAGGGAGCAAAATGCCTTCAAACGGGGCTCTGACTCACTGAGATTCATCCCGGGGACGCAGAACAAGAAAAACTCTGAAACCCCTGGGTCTAGCTGAATGTGAAAGTTTGTTAGTACTGAAAATTCCAATCTTTCCAGATGATGAAGTGATTGTCCTATGAATAGACCGGAGGCCATGAGCCCATCTCATGAGTCCTGCTCCTGGCAGCCTGCGATGATGCCTCCATCCAGCCAACATCCATCAGCAAACCACAGAATGGGAAGAATTCTGCTATTTAGGTGTTCTTCTGCCATCTAGACCCCGATGAAACCACACACAGATTACTGATTGGCTCAGAGCAGTGAAAAACCCAGAGACAAATCAGAACCCAGCGAATGCCACTGCAACATATTATCAACTCGAAGTTAACAAATTCTAAACTAGTTTAGATGAGAACTGGTTGGTGCGTGGGAGAGGTTTGATAGTTTGCATTTTACATTTGATGTAATGTATAAAATCGTGGCTTTGAGTAGAGGGATTGTTGGACATTAAACAACTTTTAAAAAAAAGTCTATGGCAACAGGCTTTTCAAAATGTATTAAGCGTTTTGCATCAGACACATAGTGTACATGCGCCCAGAGGAACAGTTTGACTACAAACCAAGACGCAGAGTGTGCATATTAAATCAGAAAGTTCACCAAAATGGAAATGTGGGCAGTCAGTGTGATTGCAAATGTATCATTGTGTATTCAAGGAAAGGCATTTTGTATGCGAGAAACGTTCCCCTGCATGAAAATATTTGGAAAAAAATATTCTCAGAAGCAACTGAATCTACAACACTGAGCCCCGTTTAAGAGCTAAGCTGACTCCCAGCAAAAGGGAAAAAAAACTTAAAAAGTGCCGACAATTTTTTACTCTGGGAATCTCTGGGATCTGAACATACACTCTAATCTGCTCGGAAACCAACTTGAATCCAGCTCATCTAGTTGTATCTGTTTGCTTGACGCTGTGGAACAAACGCACTCGAGCACAAAGCCGAGCCGTCTCATTAGCGGCCATCTGCTCCTCCTCTCCCCTTCCTCTCAGCTGCACGGCGATAGCCAACCCTGTTTCTCCAGTTTAATGAGCAGTGTTTCTGACAAGTAAAATGTCGTGTGAAAAAACCTGTCAGGGGACAAACTCTTGTGTAGGTGACAAACCAAATCGCTCTGACATCACCGATCAGGGAACACTTAGAGGTCTGCAGACATCCATGAATCCAACATTTCAACAGTTAACTCGAGTGACACACTCAGCCGGACACACGCATGCATGCATGTATGCACGTACACACACGCGCGCGCGCACACACGCACACACACAAAATGTCTGCTTTCTTATGCAGACACTGTGAGCCAAATATAATTAAGAAAGTTGGGTTTTGTGCAGCTGATGAAGCCTTAATAGAGCTAGTTGGATTGCAGTTGCTCACTCCACAACAAAACCAAAAAGGTTACACCCAAACAGGAGTGGAGGGCTGCAGGCTGAGGGATGATGTCATGTCTATTGAAGCATATTGCTTTCCCCAAGTGCCTATGTGTGTAGCAGGTGTAAGGCAGCCACATGGGAGGAGCTAGTGGAGGGGGGTGGTGGGGGCGGTCACAAAGCACCTCAGTGGATAATCCCTTAAGTAATGATTTTCTGTAAACCTTCGCCCTTACACAACTTGGTTATCAAGCATGCAAAAGTAAATGACCCATCTCTGTTTCTCTGCTCCCTCCCGTTGCACTCACATGCTTTCTTTGGGATTATGCACAGTATTATTTGCCTTGAATTCAGACCTTGTTCAGATAAACCATGACAGAAAATGAACAGAGAAACAAGGCCTCACTGCAAAGACTATGCAACATTATATCCCGCACTTGGCTTGCTATGGGACCTCAGGTACAAAAAAAAAAAAGCACCAAAATGTTAAGCATGCTTGAGCTGCAGCCTATGGTCAGCTGTAATACAGGTTCTATTTCACCCCAGATAATAAGGTGTGTGTTGTTGTTGTTGTGCGCAGTCGATGGCACACATGACTCCCCACAAGCACAAACACAACGCTCTTGTTGTCTTTGTGTCCCCTGACAAGCTCTGAATAAGTAATGCTTCAACCAGAAGTGAATGCAGCATCATTCCAAGCAGGAAGTGCTCACTGACTTTGGGGAGCATCTGGTAAATCCATTACACCAACAGGCTTGCAGAGAAGCTTATCATAATATCTAATCATCACTTGTTACTTCACAACCATCTGTGAGCCATTGCACCGTTTGATTAGTGTAATATCAGGACCTGCAAGGTATCAAGTTACCGACAGTACAAAGGGACACGACAGGAATTTTAAGGGACTATAAGCTGGCCTCCCTCACAGCAAAGACAAAAAGATGGACACACCTTGGTCAGGTTTCATCCTACTGGGGGCTGGGGCAAGTCTGTGATCGCTACAGGGTCAGCAACAGCTTGTAAGGCCGCTCATCCAACGAGTGATGAGTTAAATGCTCTCTAATAGCCAGTGCAAATGCATCTTAGTGAACACAGGCCTAATGGCACCTAACACCACGACACCACGGTCTCTGCGGGGACAACCAAAGCATTTCTCTGTAAACAAGGGTCAAAGTGGCTTGTTAAGCTGCCCGAGTGTGCACAAGGCTTGGGTGTGGAGGTCATGTAATAAGAATTTCTTCAACAAAGTCATAAGGAATTATAGACAAAGGCCAGGTGGGGTTGGCAGAGGCATCAAAATCTTAACTTCATGTGTGATGACTGGCAAAACTGGCACTGTAGCAAACGCCACTTCCATCCTTCATGTGTACCATAACATACTCGCAGCGAGAGCTTACTCTGACTTCTGTATGAAGGTACTGTACCTACTGTTATGACAATTAAGCATGCAGCAGAGGACACGAGTAGTAAAAATGAAGGCAATCATTTAAAAGTCCACGACAGTGAATGTAACCTTGGAGGGCTTTGAATGGTCCTTGTCAGTTAAGGAGAAACATGACTTTCTAAAACTGGAAAGTCAGGACTCAGAGGTGAGTAAACCATTTAAGTACACAGAGAATGCAAATAAGAGATTAGCACTTGAACTCCGGATATGCTTTTACAGTGGTAGTCAACTCATCTGTACGTGTACTGTATATTCTGCAGAAAATACCAGAAATGTGCGTATGATCTAACAGAAAGAGATAAATAATGCCGTTCTTCTGGTACTTCACATTTGCTCCTTTACCATATGTGTTACAATGTGCTCCATTAATGCCTTTTTTTCCTTTTGCTTGCAGAATTCATTGTGTTTTTTGTGGGAATATGATTCTGAAAGCAAAATGCACTTCTGAGGCCCATATCAGAGTCAACATGGTGTTGCAGATGTGGAATTCCTAATCCGCAATCTCATTAGAACAATGCAGCCACACACCAGCAAAACTGCACATGTTAAAAGGGCAATAATGTGGATATCTTAGTGTTGTTTTTACAATTTCTTTTATCTGTGGCGTCTCTGAAGCTAAAGGACTGCAAAAGATAAACTGAACTATCATTGTTTTTGGGTAGCCACCGAGCGGCCAAGTCGAAAACAAATATTCCATCATTTGTTATAAAAACAGATGGAGACTGCGAGTATGAATTTTCTTACTTCCTGCCTGCTTCAAACTTCTCCCACGCAGATGACAGATGGCCGCTTATCTAACTTCCCACAAACACCGAGGTAAACACGACAGGTGAGTGCAACGGAACTGCTGCTCTCCCGCGAAACCGCTGGGGCCGTCCTCAACATGAGGGCACTCTCTGGAGTGGAGGAGCAGTTTAACATGACGCCATGCCAGAGCGACGCCAGCGCTGCACTGGCACAGTGTTTCCTCCCTACTGTTTAGACTCCGAGTTTGCTGTGCTACCCACAATGTTGTTTGAGGTAATTGCTGGTTTCCTCAACTGCCGGTTCTTCCTGGTGTGGACGCAGCTCCGTGTCACGAGTGCGGAGGCCTGTGTCGGGCTCTTTTGGCAACAGAAGATGAGAGATGGCTCTGGCCCGATAGACGTTTCCTCCTCTGGCAAATTCTCAGACCTTTGGGAGTCCTCATTTTGCTTTGTTGTCTCCTCTCAGAATTTCAACATCTGGTTTCGGCATACTGGATTCAAGTTAATGTGCGAGTGTTGCTTCCCAAATGCATCCAGGTAAAGGAATGGTCAGCAGGTCAAGTTGTTGTTATGCTATTTTAAGTAATCACAGTGCAATCAGTGCAGGACTTCATGAACAGCAGGAAGCCGCCACACAGGGAAGTTTGTCCTTCCATCAAATACACCACACTGATAAAAGCTATGCCAGAGTATTATACAAAGCCTGGGGAGTGATATATATATCATTATTATCGGGAATGATAAAGCATAACACGACACAATTTGAACACTACCATTTTTGTCATAGCAATTTTTTTTTGTTCGTGCGATTGCACACCTCTAAATAAGAGTGTGCACAAAAGTGCGCATGCGCGTGTTAAAGCAAGGTGTGCTGCTCATGGTACACCTACGAATCATAAACCTCGGAAACTCGCAATTTGACACCCAGGTAATACATTGAGCTGTGTCGCCGGGTTAAAACGGGACCGTGTTAGCGGCCGATCCGTGAATGCTGTCATCAATGGTGCGTTACAAACACCACTTTTATGATGTAAAAAAAAAACAAACAAAAAAACTTACCACTTCGGCCACTTTCAAAATGCCAAACTTTGACTTGAGATACTCCACGTCGCACCTAATCCCCCCCAAAACGTTCCTTGAGTGGACTGGCTCGGTGGTGGGTTGATAGGGGCTGCTGGCCCCGGATATCATGGAGGTGTTGGAGGCCTCGCCGTCAAAGCCCTCCGCCTCCTCGGTGGTCCTCATGATGGTTCGGCGAGGAGTATGGAAGGAAGGTGGGGTGGTGGTGAGGGTGGTGGTGGTGGCGGCGGCGGCGGCGGGGGGGGAGCCGCACTCTTGACTGGGGACGTTAGCGCGTATAAACCGGCGCCGACGGGCCGCCCGGCTCTACCTCACGGCGCAGGTTACGCGAGAGAAAGCACACTTTGTTCCATGGAGGCTGGAAGTGGATGGAGGAAACAAACCGGGTAGTCCGCTTCTCATGGCCGCCCCGCGGGCACACACACGCGCGCGCGCGCGCGCGGGCGCGTTAGTCGGTGCGCAGGAGAGAGAAAAAAAACGAAAAAAAAAACCAGGCTGCAATTCGTTTGAAGGCTGCGCCGTTTCCAGCTGGTCGCCCTTCTTTTTCTCCCCCTCTCTCAAAACAGCCACACTTGTAAACTGTGTTAGGCGGGTCACTTGTTCGAGTCCCACAGTGAAAAAAAAAAAAAAAAACAGTGCCTGGCTAGTTGAGCGGCGACCGAAATACGACTGGCGAGACGCGCGGCTCCTCTCAGCGGCCGAGGACCAGCCGCCCATCGCGGCCCGGAGAGACGCGCATTGTTTCCTATCGTAAACTTCACGCTCGTCCCAGCAGCGGCGGCGGCGGCGGCAGCAGCAGCCCGCAGCAAGGCGGCGACACGCTGCGTAGCTCGCTTGTGCGGATGGAGAGCCACAGCTTGTCTCCGCCCCTCTGAAAAACTGCACATTCTTGCGTCGGCTCTGCGCCCGTCCCGAGTGTTCCCAAAAACAGCCCGCAGAGCGAGTCCGGCCGAAAACCGCGCCGACGAGAGGCAACTCCACCACTTTCGTGGCTCTACTTTCTGCCGCGCCGGCTCTTCCTCCAGCAGCTCGCAATCCGCCTCCCGTCCGGCCTGATCAAATCCCTCCTGGACTCAACAAGAGAATTGTCACAGTTGATGATAATAACAGTTCCTGTGGTCTTTTATCTGCCACAGCATTACTGTAAAGACGACGACGACACACACGTTTTGGATCGCATCGTGTGTCAAGTCGATCAGAATAACTTTAAGAAACGTAACTAACTCTGCAGATGGAATGAACCGAGCTTCCCTATGCAGCACTGCCCCCCTATGGGATTTAGTGGTATTACAAGGTCGCAGGGTAGTAAAAGGATGGCGGATGAAAATGTCAATGAGAACAGAAAATGCTGAAAACAAAATCAACGTGAAAACGTCTGTTCTAGTTGCCATGACTATGAGGAGAGATAACAATTCCCAAAAGCTAAGCTGAAGACAGACATTGACAGTTAGAGTGTAAGAGGGGGTTATTAATACAGAATTTCCTTTTAAATATTATTGGAATATGGGTTGCCAGGTATTCAATTGTTCAAAATAAGTGCCTGTGGGAAATCATATTTGTTTAAAATGGTACTTCACATTCATTTACAATAAAAAGGTCCACCAATCACCTCCTCTGGCTGTTTTAGTTCTGTAAAATTACAATATAGATCTTTAATTTTGATCCTTTGCTAATCCCTGTAATTTCTGCACATTTCATCTACAGTGAAAAATGAGGTCCTTTAATATTCCTCCAAGTCTTTTAATTGTCCAATCTGTACAAATGATGCATGTAAATTATACCCGACATTTTGCATTTTTTGTTGGGATATGGGTAGTGCACTTTGAGCTGAGTAAGGTTTGAGTTCTAAAAAAAACCATCAGTGTCTGTTATATTAAATAAGAAAAAAATAGATAAAGACAAAAGGACAAAAGTTGGATTCTTTTCTTTTTTTTATTGAAGCCAGGGGTCTGATAAACATGTTCCTTATCTTTGCCAGCATAAGAAGCTAGAATCCACATGGCAGCTTAGAGGCTACAGAGTTGTGTTTAAGTCATACAATCAAACTTCTGAATTAAGTCAGGACACAAAAACGCAGCCAGCCATGTGCTTACAATGTCTTGATATCCTGAATAGAAAAGAACTGGAAGCAGAAGCTCAGTCTCCCTCATGGATGCAGACTGTCATTAGTGGTCGAAGGCAATTTTTTTTTTTTTTTTTAAGATGTGAAGAGGCAGTTGCTTCCAACTGAGTACAAAAAGTTTCACCATCAGCTCATAACTCAATCTTGGGAGCGACAATGTCCAATCTTTACAAAGAACAAGTGCAACCTTGAGACAAGCGGCATGAGAACACTTCATTCCACTCAGTTCAAAAAATCCAATTTTTAACACGTGGCCATTTTGTTAGGACAAATCCTTGTAAGGTTAGAGTGACATTTCAATATTTGTTTAAACAGGTGTCAATGGGGAGAAAAAAAAAAACATTAGAAAACAAACTTGTCAGTTAGGATGTAAACACAAACAAGCGGGTGTTTTTGATGAACGAAAAGGATTCATTTAAAGAACTGGACATTCGTTAGGCTTTATCGACCTCAAGACCTCCCAAAATATCCATTGCACAATGATTTCTATAGAACTGGTAGCGAAATTACAATATCACCAGAAGAAAGAGGCTATTCCAAAGTTAACCACAAGGGGCACCTTTTTTAACTTAAGCAGCAAAGCAGATAAATAACACAATTTTACTGTGTAGGTTAACTTCTATGTTCATTGCTAAATCTTCTAAAATGCAAGGCAGAAAGGAAAGTATGCATTCTGTATCTTTAACTGTTGCAACAGAGAACAGATACAAGTGTCCTAGGAAAAGTGCTTATTTCAATAAGTGGCGGTAATGCTCTGTTCTTTAATTGTGCTTCATCCACATCAGCATTAGACCCTCAGGTACACATTCCACCCAGTCACAAAAAAAAAATAACAGAAAAATAAAACAGTAAGAGCTTAATTCGGATTGAAAATTAACTTGAGTAGTTGTGAAGCAGCATTTTGACAAATCAAATCATGCATAGACGGTACACCAATACAGTCTTGTGGTTATTCCATCAAGGAGAGAATTTGTATTTGTAGACCAGGTTAGAAAATTTAACAATCTGCGCTGACATATTTTCCTTTGAATCGCAACATACCAGATAACAGTTGAGTGGAGAAAGGCATTTCTACTGGTTTTTATCGAGTGTTCTGCAAAAGAGAGTTCATGTGGAGGTCTGATGTTTGGAATGCGAGGGCTCCATGCAAGAGGACGAGCAAAATGGCCACTGGTTAATCTTACGGATGACTACCAGCTCTAACAAGGAGAAATTAGTGAATAATGTGCATCTTTGGTTCCATGTTCCAATCCACACCAGTTTTCCTTTTATGCTGCTGTTATTTGAATATCAAACAGCTGCTCTCTTCACATTTGCCGTGAAATCTGTGAAAGCTACTGAAGATCAACATCCATAGGATTACAAAGGGCCTTGCATACGGACTAAAAGAGTGATGATGTACATTAAATAATTTCGATTAATTATGGTATCTTGAAACCATAACACATTACAGATTATTTGATATGGTACAGTGATGTTTTAATAACAATAATAATAAAAAAAATTACATAACACAATTAAGCAACCCCTTAAGGACACGCAAATTAATTTCAGAGCAATCCTGTGAAGGCAGGGCGCCCAGTGTGACAAACTGTTAGCTGTACATTGAAGGCAAAGGTCATTTTAGGGCACTGAAAGAGCAAAGAAAAAGCCCCAACTGGACAGACAGGATTCCTACAGGGATGTGTTTCTAAAGCTACCTCTCCTAGAAACTGGGAATGTTTTAACCGACGTGGGAAGTGCAGTGATATCGATGTGAAACCATAGGAGGACCACAGTGCCGTCAAACAATGAACTATACAATATCCCGTTTTGTTCAAACCACAGAGAGTCATTGTGTGTTTTGGCTGCAAAGCGAGTGGTTTCAACCACAGTTAAGTGTTCATCTGGGGTACACAAAAGTTCCATCATGTGGTTTTCTTCTTCATATCAGCAGCCTTAACAGTTTGTATGAAGGCATTCAATCTATCTCTCTATTGAACACTATCAACTAGGCCACAAAAATCTTAATTCTGTAAAATAACAGCGACCACAGGCTTGTAGTACATTAACAAAAATGTAAAAAGAAATAAATTATTTGGATGACAAGAAGTGGACAAAAACCTTTGAACTGATGGTGCTATAGTGTATTTCCCCTCGTGTAGACGAGCACCTCTACTATGACACAAACAGCTAACTGTGCGAGGCACTTGGGAGTTTTAGTAGGAAAGATGCCGCCCAACCCCCTCCCCCAATATACACACCTGTAGCTAAAGAAGAGATTCTGCTGCAACCTCAAAGCCTGTCAAATCCCAATCAGTCGTAGTCAAAGAGGCTTTTTTTCAGATTTTGGACAGAATTGCATTTTATACACAATCAAAATTAACCTGAATAAAATTATTTGTTGTCTATTTACAGAATCCTTCCAGATGACTAGGGAAAACGACATGATATGATATCAGCGAGCCGGACTTGTCATATTTGTGTTGTGAAATCAGTGGCATTTTAACATGTCTGGTGATACGGATGATTTCTCAAACCAATAAATGGAGCACAAAAATAAAATAATAAAGGAGGAACTTTGTATAAATACATCAGTGTCATATCCAACAATTTGTACATACTACATATGTTTGCAAGTATTTTACTTTTATTGATTGATGTATTCAAAAGTTTAAATAACTTTCCAATTGCAATCAAATTACTTCCATGAGATAAGCTGAACCAGAGGCCACAGGACCAATATATGTCCACTCTTTTAACCCATGGGGAGAGTGTGTTTTACCCCAGAAACTGGGAGGCCTGCAACCCAGTGCTTCAGGCTGGCTGCCTGGGAGTGTGCGCACTTTTACTTAAACTGACATCCCTTACAAAATAACATCGATAGTAGAAGAGAGGACAGAAATAAAGCCAAGCCTTCAGCATTTCATCATCTCTTAAGACCAACATCTCTGTCATTTCTCTCTCTCTCTCTCCCTCCATCTCTCCCTCTTCCTACCTCACCAGAACACCAAAACATCTGATAGCATCCAAAACTAATTTTGGTGAAACCCACTGTGCGTGCCGACTGATATAGACATTGGGAATTTGGTCTTTTTTTTTTTTTAATGCTCACATGTACATGTAATTTTCCAGAGTATTAACGCAGTGGACGATGCAGCTGTTTTTGTTGCCTTCATGCTTCGTTCTCTGTCAGTGGTGGTATGTTGTTAGCTGAAACCATGGAGTCTTGTTTGCGAGTCATCCTATCCAACTCAGCCTGGACATCAGTCAAACCCGGCTTCTGCCCTTGGAAAAAAACAGGAGACAAAGCCCAAGAGTAATCTCCTGTAGCTTCTGCGTGTATATATAATTAACAGTTTTCTAGGGCCAGCAAGCGGATGAATGGAGGCTGGATGGCGATATGATCCCATGCTGGAGGTGGGCAGCTCACTGCCACACTTAACAACCATGCAAAAAACAATCCTCGGACAAACAGAACGTGTGCGCATGCATCATCCTTTCAGCTGGGCCTCACAGACACTGCTCAGCGCTTAGACCATGACATGTCAGTGGTCTTACATGAATTACGCATTGCCCCTTCATTGAGTCACTGGGTGCATTCGGCCCACTTTGCTTCATTTAATTAATATCACAAAATAAAGAGCAGAATATGTGCTCTAGCTGAGAATGAGCTGCATTGCAGACATGCAAAACGGGTAAGTTAGTTGGACAGGAGAAACGTGAAACATGACATTGAAGTGAGTGGCATTAGTTTCATGGGCGGTGGGGGTGGGGGCTTTGTGATGGGAGGTTTGGCGTATACCAGCCTGTCACAGGTTCCTTCAGATGTCAGAAGTGCAGTCAAAGAGGTCAACCTCTCTTTTTCTCCTTTTTTAACCATCTCATTCAGGCTGTAGAGATAAAACTCCAGACAGCAAAACGATCCACAGCCTTTATCAACAAACGGACCCATTTCTAACTTTCTTTTTGAGCCGATGCTCTGCATTAGGTCTCATATGCGCAGGATGGCAGTGGGTCTTGGGAAAGTTTATATGGCTCTTGTGATCAAAGGGAAATGTCTACCTTAAGACAGAGGACTGAGAAATAGGGAAGCTGGTGTTTTCACGCCCAGGAAAAAGTGACAGCACTGAAGCTAAAAATTGTACCTGTTTTCTTGGCAGAACCTTGCACTCCAGCTCCGACTGCTCCAGATCCTGGGCTCCCAGGGGCTCCCGTCTTTTTACTCAACAGACTGTTGAAGAAGTTAGCCAGCACTCCCTCATTGGCAGCCCCTGCTGCAGGAGAAACAGACAGCTTGAGATCACTTTAATGTGAAAATTTGTTAAACAGTAAAAAGGACTACTTTGGATGCAGTTGCGAGTTAAACCCAGGGGAATTAACGATCTGGACAGCATGATACCCATCATCTTTAGATGAGGAAATACAACTCCGGAAATATCCTTTGTCAGGAACAAAAACATTAATTTTGTGAAGAAAAACACACTGAGTCATTACCTCTTGGGGGCAGCATTGAAACTTGAAAAGCATGAGCCTAGTTTTTTTCCTGGGTGTCTCAGCCTTGATTTCAATAAATTGTAGGTAATGTTCTAGTCAATTTCATATTTAGGTTAAGTCCAAGTTCCTTGGACAAATTATTATTCTCTAGACGCAGCAATGAATACTCCAGCTAGCAGTTAAAAGATTATTTACCTTTCATGTTAGCGTCGGGTTTTTTGACGGCAGCCATGGGTGAGCCGCTGGTCACGCTGGGTTGGCCGGCACGACCCGCAGGCCTGGGGGAACCTGAGGCTGTCCGTCCTGGAGACTCCTGCAATACACAAACCAGTGCGCAACTGTGATCAAGATAGACAGGTGGGATGGCCTTTACAGAGAGAAAAGATACAGTCCAAAGAAAACGGAAACGGATGTGACATCACTTACAGTTGCTGCTCTTGTCGGGGTGGCAGGCTGCTTTGCTAACAAGGACTGCAAGAAAAAAGGTGAATAGGCTCAATCGGATGTGGAACACATTTCAAAGAAGACTTTCATGTGTATAAGAATGCAGACACATGCCAACACATTTGAAAAAAACAAAACTCATTTTAACATGCATAATTACAATCATAGTTTAATCCTTATCTACTTTTGTCAGGCTACCTTATGTGTGCAAGAAAAGAGCTGACAGTTGAAAATAACTCCAATATTACCTTCAGTTTAAATGTCCTGTTCAAAGATTTGCAGTCAGTTGATTCCAGTGAAGTAAGTTTAATCAAGTGAGACCACAAAATCACTACCCTTAAAAGCTCTGTCCTCTGTTTGGGGAATTTTTATAGATTACCTTCCTGTTTTTTGTTTTAGGGTTTTTTCGTCCATAAAATAGGAAGTGAAGCCATTGTCACTTGATACTTGGCATCCAGCTTAGAAAATGTGATTTTTTTTTTCACAAACATTTCACTCAATCGGTTAGCTCTTTAGACATGTTTGTACCAGAGATGAAAGCTCTCAAACCACATCTTAACTCTTAAACAGACGAGTGAAAAATCTATCACCCAAAAAAAACAAAAACAAAAAACAATCGGCTCATTTTGATTCCACATCATTCATCATTTGCATCTCCTGAGATATAACATCTGTTATATTCCAAAAACCAACAAACATACCTGTTGTTTCATCAGGAATACTTGCTCATCCTCTGCACTTATCTCTTTGTCGTGAACCAACTGTTACATGGAGCCAAGAAAGAAAGAGGCGTCAAAAACTCTGAAGAGTATCAATGACGATAGGATGAATGTGCATTTGTTGCATGCAGTATTCTGGGTTGTAATAAAAACAGTAGTTAACATTTTATCAGTCCTTGCGTCGTCATACCTTTCTTACTGGAGGCTTTGTAACAAAATCTTCAAATGGATCTTCCGGTCTGACAGTTGTAAAGTTTTCATGCAAAATCCCGATTTTTTTCTCATTATCCCATCCAGATGGACTAAAAGTGTAAGAGAGACAGTTCAATTACAGTCTGAGATTATTTGAATGCTGGATGATGATTATATAATGTGTTTTGTTGCAATCAGAATTTCATATTTTGATATACCTGATAAAACAAACTGCCTTAAAGACCAAATTATATGAGTATCATTTGAGACATTAACCCCATTAACCTTATTAAGACACAGACCACAGAAACAATGATACCAATCTGGTGCATCTTTGGCTTTACTTACATGAACACTGCGTCCTTCTCCACCACTAAGGCTGGTGTGGTGAACTGGAAGTCATACATCTTATGTGCTATATACTTGTAAAGCAGATCGAGATTCTTCTCCTCCTTGACTGAGGTATAGATCAGGCCAGCTCCATCTGTTCAGCTCAGTTAAGGCAGCATTATTTGGGGTAATGATGGAGACTACATACTCAAGGGCCCAAGACACTTGATTGACAATTAGGAATCAATCTACTGTCATGGGCCACATAAAATGGATGTTACACATAAAAATGGATGTGTTGATTTTAACAGTCGAGGATACATTTTAAGCAAAATCTTCTGATGTGGGACTGGATGAAATCAAAGTGCTCCTCTCTGTAGTCATGCTCCTTCTCTAATATGCTGACTGCATCACACTGCAGAGTAAAAGAGTAGCAACGGGAGAGAAACAGTTTTTAATGACATTTGAATGTCAGAACTTACAAATATATGCTGTCTCATTGATGGGGATTGGAAGGCTGGACCACCTCTAGCTTACCTCTCTAGGCGGCTTTAGTATGCAACTTGATGTAGTGATTTGTGCAGTGACTAAAGGACTGAATATACTGAATATAGCAACTGCCCCTGAGTCTTTAGTAGAGCTTCCATGATGAAGCAGCTTCACAGAAGAAGCATTGAAGTTAAAATATATTAAAAAAAGACTGATGGCGCAGTCTTGCAATCTAAGCCTACTTAATTGTAGCGATGAACACATTAATTTGCTTGACAAGTTGAAACAATTTTCGCTGACGAAGGTTAGACATAGGCATGAAAGATAGAAAAGGCGCGTTCACCATTTTTTTTTTTTTTATCACAGCGAGCATGTGAAGCTCTGCTGATGATTACACGTTACATACTTTGAGCACAAGTCTTTGCCTGGAGGGTTAAGGAGCAAGTATAATGGCAGCTTTTCATGAGTGGCCCGTATCCAACAAAGCACAACATGAAAAGGGAGGAATAGATTCACACAAGACACTCTGAACCCAAATGTGCTCATTGGTCTAAGGGGCAGATGGTCTTTTTTGGAGAAGCTATAGGATCACTGCAGATGACCCAATAGAAAATTATTCTAGCAGTGAGTCATGTGATTTTACTTTAAAATGCGCTCAAATTTCCAGAGAGGCGTTACTTCATATCTACATGGCTACTTTCCCACTACACAAAATGTAAAGACTTTTTACGAGTTACACATTCACAGTTCTAGAGCAAAAGTTCCAGCTGCCTCTACAAGGCTGTTGCATAAATTCATGAGGGCAGCTAAATGTAGTATGAATGAGGCTGTGCATGCGCCCCCAGAGTTGCCTGCGGAGGGGGATCACGGTAAGTCGGGAGGGACCATAAAACTGAGAAGACAGTCTTTGAAAAGAAGATGCGGCTTATTGAAATAAATATTCCATGCATCACTTTGAATAACAGAAGTGTAGCAACTGTGTCAAAGTTCAAATAAAAGAAAATGGATAATGCTTTCTAATGCTTTATGACTGTCTAAAGAATCTGACACCGTCTTTGCATGAGCAACAGACAGGCATACAGTGATGAATTAGTGTAAGCATCAATTATTCTCTTTTGTGGTGAACAATTTATACTGCTGTGCCGTATGGTCAAGATTCAATATTTAATTCGTTAATTTTTTGAAATTCTTTGGTACCTGGATGAGCAGGATGTTCAGCAAAACCTTGAAAGTATCACCCCCCAAGGCCCTGATACAAGTGAAAGGGTCTTTTTTTGTATTTTCAACTCTTTATCAGGTAGTGAACAGGGACTTGGTAGACGATAAAATAGAGGACAACAATGGGCTGTCCTCGGTGAAACTGAAAGAAGACACTGGAGTGATGTACTGTAGGTTATGCATTTTGTCATCTGAAAAGATTTGACAGAACGGTGAAAATTATTGCAGCTTCACCAAATACACAATTGCTTCCAGAATCAAATGTAATGCATGGACTGACGCATGAGATTTTGAGGGTGCCGCAATCACTGACCTTTGTGCAAACTATTAGCACTGGAATGCCCAGGTTGTGTGTGAGTGTGTTGTCTCCAAGTGGTAGCACCACAGCCTCATCTTCCCCTGCTGGTGGGGCCCGTCTCTGTGGGGAGGATGAGTTGGCATCCTCCGGTTCTGAGTACTCTTGAAACATTTTCACCACTTGTGGGAAGAAGAGCAGAGGAAGTCACTGGTTAACATGCTTTTCTAGTGAGCCCACTAAATATACTAATGTTCTGTTTATGGTCATAGTGAGTCCCAAACTCAGAAGAAATGAGACCACAGACAAAAGCCCTTTCACCCAGCTCACTGGTTTTCTATGCCCAAGCTTACCACTATAATAAAATGATCAGGAAATGTATGCGAGAATGAAGGTTTGACAGGCTGACACATTGCTGCTTCTTGCAAGCTTAGCACCCCGATGGATGAAAATTCTTTTACGGTTGTGCTCAACCTCAGAGACACTCAAATACATATGCTAACAAAAGCCAATGACCACAATGATTCAGAAAAATACAACCAGCGTCATCCAACATACAGTCGTTTTGTACTGCAACGGTTGCAGTAGTTTATTGCTACAAGAAATTGTTAATTATGCCAACTATTGTCTGTTATATACAAATATACATAAAGTGTTGTTTAAATACACTTGTTTCGCTGTTCAAGCTGTTCATAAAATAGCATGAAATTGGGTTCATGAAATTCTAAAACACCACCGTGAAGGACTGAGGTTTACAGAGTGTAGACATGGCACACATTTAGATCTCTTGTCCAAAATCACAACCAACATGGGTGTTTGTCAACATAAAGAAAGCTCCAATCAGTTGTGTGGGTTTTTTTGGGCACCACAGTTAAGTGATAATGTAAACATTTCAAACTAAATCAAATTAACATTTCTATGAATCATAATCCCTCAGCTCACTGTGTTAAGAGGAGGTTGAAGCAGATTTATAGCACATGATGCTGGAGTATACCTGAAAAAAATGCTGTTAATGCTGCAAAAAAAGATGAGATCAACAGGAGTTGAGTATTTTTTCTGCTAACAACAGATTTGAGTATCACTTTAAAAGACGGTAAGAGAAACGCAGACAGACTTTGCCCCACTGAGACCTATTTATCTGTTCCACAAACAAAGGTGAGGTCAGACGGCTCAGCTGTCTATATTTAAATATAGTGTACATAGATCTGTTTTAATTTCAGAGAATAAACCGCAGATTAGACTGTGAATCTGATTTACTTAACTATGCTGAACTATTCCGACATTAACAGTGATTAAATGACCATTACGACACATATAGTAATTCCTTGAATGATGTTGGTGAAAGCCGGAGCACCGGATAAGCTCAGAAGAACACATCTTCTCTGGCCAACTGACATCTATCAAACCAGCAGCTTTAGTCCCAACAAGGATGGCAAAATAAGACCAGAGTCTTGAACAGTTCAGTAATATATAACTAGCATGCCTTGCACGACTAACACATTCTACAGCAGCCAGGCATGTTGTTTCCTTTGAATTCAGTGGCATGGATCTACTGAGAAAACATAATACAAAAAAATATTTTCCAACATTTCAATTGCCCAAAACGGAGGTGCTGGTTTTGTCACAAACCAGAGTCATGTCTCTCGTCTTTCTAGGCTGATCCTGTAATTTGCCTTGAGATTTCTCCAGTAGTCGCTGTCAGAACACCCAGCCCACAGGCTGTATTCAGACCAACTCAGTTTACGTCCTTCCGTTTTCCTAGGCTGTTGTTGGCAGGGTGGGAGCCATGATGCAAGACGGCTGCAAGACTCCCTGGACAAAAGCCACTCACACATGCTTCCTGTCGGTCCATCCGTCCATCCGTCTCTCACTCTCACATACGCATAAGCTGTGAGCTCTCACCAATCTGCTACTGGCATCAGGACTGACATGCTGAAAGGAGCTTTATCTGGATAACATGCCTCAGCCCAACTGGAATTCTGACCATATCAGTGGGTGGAGTGTCTTTGTTGCAGAGAAAAAAAAAAACAATTAGAGGAACCCTTAACAAAAAAATCTGACTACTACAAGCCAAAAAGCTTTAAAATGCACTAGCTATTAAAAACTTTTCCAAAGAAATCCTTCAATGGCATTACAACTGCAAGAGATGAGCAGACTAGTATCCTCAGATAAAAGTTAAAATGTATCCTTTCCAGGTACCACTTCCTCTCCCACTGCAATGTATGAACCAGTTTTTGCAGTAATAAATCTGTTGGCACAGAAATGATTCACTCAAAACACATTTGAAGTTACTACACCCAATTGCAATGTAATTAACAATGTGCAAAGCTCGTTACTGGAATACCAACTTTAGATTTTTCTCACGCTTGCCAGCAGGCTAGACATGTTTAGTTACATGTTAACATTTTTAAAGGATTTTATTTCTTTTTTTATTTTCTTAGTAGACCACATCAAATCACTTAATGTAATCTTTAATAATATAAAGAACTCCTTTAAAAATGGTTTGACAAAAAAAAAAATACTCTGCTGTAATTAACAATTTAAGTCTGACGTGGTTTTTCCTCAAAAAAAAAATCTCAGTCATTTCCTTGAAAACTATTAAAGCGACATCTACTGTCTTTGCATATTCTTATTCATCCAGCTCATAGGTATCTCAGAAAAATTGAACCTGGACTTGCTTATGTGTCTGAAAGACATTTCACCCTTTATCCAAGTGGGCTTCATCAGTTCATGCTGTTCCAAAGACTAGAGGCTAGTCTGACTGGTGGTGGGGAGTCCTGAAATTTAAAGATCAGTGGGTGTTACCAACTCTTAGATGCTAACGACAGGTGGGCTCTGGATATACCCAGATGCTAACGACAGGTCGTTGGCGTCTGGTGGTGAAGCCCACTGGGATGAGGTACGAGACGCCTTCCAGACAAATAACCAGGCCTAATTGACCTGATTCAATTTCTTGAGCTAACTAGTTCCATTTCCTGAACTGAAAAATTCAAGGATTCGAGGATGTGAAGAGTCACCTTCACTGTTTCTTTGTTGGATGCACGCTGCCTAATACTTCGAAGACAGGTCCATTCGAATTGAAGATAAATTATATGTACACTGGATTTTTCAGTTTTCCATATAGCGTTTGTGCAAGCTGCTTATACTGGATCAATATTGGCTATAAATCAAATTGTGACGTCACAAAAAAGGCTTGTGGATCCTCACCGGAAACACAGATTTAAGGCGAGCACAAATAAACTTTAAACTGCTGATTAAGATCAATGTGAAAACAGCATTCCAATATCAGAATCCACAGACATCACTCTGCACAGTAACGCAGCATTTAACAGAGGGAACATAGACCTAAATGCATTTGAGTTGGGAGTAACAAGCTATTTTTCGTGATAACTAATTTCAGACCAACTCTAAGATGATGAACATGCGGCACGACCGCAGCATGACACGGCTTTATTTACACGCTAAATCAGGTCCATCTGTGTTGCTACCAACCATGTTTTCTGAAGCATTTTCTAGGGCGATTTTAAAAACAGGACACCCAAAAAAGTGGGCAACCTAAAGGATTTCCATTTAAACAATCATAAATATCAAGATCCTTCTTCGCTTTTCCTGGCTGATTGTTAACATAAAATTAACAGTGGGCATGGACACAATCAAAAAAACCACCCACCAAAACACTGCTGCGTTATATAAAATTAGGCATCTATTAATGACCACTTCTAAAACAGATTGCACTCATTTTTCACACACTTCTATGTGGTTCTGAACAGATTTTTGATTCCTGGGGAGCCCATAACTGCACATGACGGAGAA
>CAAKHG010017574.1:51061-68821 GCA_901007715.1 Dactylopterus volitans
ACGGAGAAAAAAAAAAAAAAAAATTAGAGGAGCCACATTTAACTAGAGAAATGCAGCACAGGTGCTTCAGTCGATTATAATGGCAGCAGTTGTTGCGACAGCCATGTCTACCCACGAACATGTCCCATATATTTTGGCTGCTCGAAGATCAATGGCAGCAAGCACATTCTGCAAAAACCCTACAGGCTGACCTAACTGGTCTGCAAAGCAACTATCCTTCAGAACACAAAAGAACTGTTCATAAGCAAGAGATGATCCATTCTAAAATTAAAAAGAGAACATCATCTGAGTGCATCACACTCACTGATCGGTAGAACTTGCCTGCAGCCAGAAAAACACAGCTGAGGATCATGGGCTTCTTTGATGATGACCTAGAAATATCCATGACAATGTAACATTTGCTCAGCGCTTCCCTGTCGGGCTGCACAGTCACCAATCTTCTCTTCTTCCTGCCAGTCCAGCAATCAGACTGGCCAAGACTCCCATTACCCTGGGATGATTCAGGTACATTTACCGAGTGCTGTCTGGTTATAAGCCCCTCTTGAGACATGCAAATCAACACAGTGTATGCATGTCATATTTTGCATTTCGAGACACACAAACAACTCATAAAAATCAAGCTGGAGTATTTACAAAAATAATATCCATCAACCAAATATTATGAGGACATCAACCATGAATTCAGTCATATCTCTGTAAACAAAAAACAAAAAACAAACCAACACCCCTGCTGACCAGCTAACTCCAGCAGAAAACTAAACACAGGTGAATGACATCAAATATTACTTACTCCTCTGCTCCATTTCTCTCATGTCCTCAGGAGGGACCTTCAGTTTGTCCACGTGGTCACGTAGCACACTAGCCCACTTCTGCAGTGATTCCATAATGGTCCAGGGCCGTGACATATCCGCAACAAACACGGCTAGACAATCAGGTAGTGACTGAGTGGACACAGCAAATTTAAGTAGGCCTTTGTGGTACAGGTCTCCATCCAGGATCCACACATTACATCGGGTAAGGTCTGCAAGAGAAAACCGAAATATCACCACAATACGTCTATTACGACTATAAACTGTTAATTTTCTAAGGGACAAACAGATAAACAGAAAAGCTACAGCAGGCGAACTCACCGTCTCTGTCCTCATCGTGGACACTTAAGTATAGATACTCCAGCCCCCTCCCTTTCTTTCCGTGCTCAGCTCCTTGGAGTTTGGACATGAGTGTGGTTTTTCCCGATCCATCCTCCCCTGCAAGAGATCTTATTCAATCAGCTGCAAAGAAAAAATACTACACGGTGACTTTCCCCACATGCAGCATCCCCACCCAAACCAAAATAGGGCATGTTTTGTCATCAAATACACAAGAAACACATTTTTGTATTATCAAGATTATAAAGTGCAAGTGTAGCTACTATCAATGAACTTTTCTGGTCCAAATGGTGCGACTACGCTCCCGTTCTCACCGCGGTCATAGGCAGCAAAGTCTGACACAAATATGTACCACTGAAGACTGTTCCCATCATGTCTTCCTCACAAACATGTGGCAGTAAACAAAACTGAAGGTGCAGACGATTTAAAAATCAAGAGACGTTCTGAAGGAGGTCATTTTGAGCTTCCGTGAGTTGATTGTGGTTCTCTCGTCTGAGGGTGCTCCACACTCCCCCAGGGTTGACCGCCGCCAACTGCATTGCAAGCACTTCTGGTGCACAGACACATGTGGCTCAAGTGACACTCACCGAAGACCAGGATGTTTTTCCCCGATGGCAACTTTGAACTTGATCTGGTAGACACTTCGCTCAGTATTGAGGTCCTAGAGGACACAAGTCGCATTGTGAGAGAGGCAACCAGACAGGGTACGTTAGCCACTAAATCTGTCAGTCAAGCGGCGCCCTGACAGCTCACCGTCTCGCGGGTACAACGTTACACTTGGCACGACTTTCACTCGGAGCGATACGGGGGCTTATGTCGGCCTTGTTTGGCTCCGTTTAGTGTCCACGGCAACACCAAAAGCAGGAAATGATATGTCATCTCCACTGACCGGTACTTTGGAAATACGGAAGGGATCCGCGACAATTACATTTTATAACGAGTTGCCCCATAAAACTGTGGCCCGTAATGACGCATGCTGACGCGAGCTCGTGCGAAATTATTGCATACTTTGGTTTCAACGGTTAAGTTGTTGGCTAGCTTGGACGTTTCTTTTAGCGTGTTGTGTCCTACATAAAAGTGCCAGCACTTAGCTTAGCCGTTGGCTTGACGTGGTGTTTTGAAGCATCTGATCTGATGGCGTTGTCTCCCGCAAACTTAAGTCTTGAGACGCGTTTATTCGAGAATGTCCCCCGTGTGTGTTGGATTGTCTCGGTGCCACTCTGCAACCCCGCTACTGAGCTACAGACGAGTTAGCAGAGCAGCTAGCGCCAGTAACGTTAGCACACTGACCAGCCAGTCTCAGTTAGTGCTAGTCTTACTTGCTAGCCGGGCCGGTGTTTGTTGGGAAGCAGCCGGCGGTGACAAAGCAGAACCACAGCGGCCGTACTTCTCAAGAATGACCTCACCACGCGTCAATGTTCAAAAACGACAGCTGAACTTGCCAAAGGTTTTGTCCTTCTTCCTCTTCGTTGCTGTTGTCGCCTGTCCCGGCAGCGCCCGGGAGCTGTTTCTCCAGAACGGGAGCCATCTTCTCTTTCTACAACCACAAAGGCAAGGCCCTGCCGCTTGGCCACCACTAGCACCGCCCTCAACCAAGTAGCCAAGGGTGCGTTACATTCACTGACGGCTGCGCCGCGGCGCCGGAGACCCGAGCGCAGCTTTGCGTTAGCCTGCCATTATTGGCTGCCCCGGTGATTATCACACGGACACCAAACGTAAAAAAATAAATAAAAATAAAATGGCTATAAAATAAGATACAACAAAATAAAAAAGAGTATTTGACACATATAGATCAGGATCGTCTTGTATTGCACTACTGTTTTTTTCCCGAACTACTGAGAGAAAGCACTGAAATAAAACCATAGAATGCAAAGGAACACCTGAACAGTCTATGAATTAAACCACTACTTTGGTTCCACAGCAGCACTCTCGACTGATCGATTACTTGATAAATTACTTCGATTTATTCGATTACTTGATCTAATTTCAAGAGAAATTAAATGTGACATTTCTTCAAAAGTTTTAAATTCTCTAAATGCCAAAATCTTTTTTTTTTACCAAAGTACAAGTCCAGCATCAGCTAGACTTTAGGTCCTCTTGAACTACAATGATTGAATAAATGAGATTATGAACTGTGTGAAAAAGACATTTTTCACACGATATCCCTTGTAGACAAACACGATACTGAACACTCCATACAACAATATATTTTACATTAAAATTCATATAGTATAGAATTTTATTTTGTATGAGGCTCACCACTGCTGCGTGTCTATAAATGTCCAGTAGATGGTGCTATCATGTCAAGTAAACTTGTTGCCTCACTGTGGTTACCATTTTTTGGCCCATTTTTAACACAAAACTAAATCTTGTAAAATGTTTTTTTTCTTTAACTGATAAAACCACATAAATTAATTTCAAATGTATCATAATTAAAATCAGGTCCAGGCAGGATTAAACAGATGGGTCTGACAATGTGTTGTCTGTAGAAAAAATGTGTAAATGTGTAGGCCTACTTATTATTACAGTTTTTTTTCAGTTGCTGAATGAGTTTTCCATTTATGCGCTGGTGATGCAACTGCACTCGCCCTGGTATTACATGCATGTTGCTCAATTGGTGTTTAAGGATGCAGCTGTCATTCGCAAATTCAGAATAGAATAAATTTATCAGCAAATTTGAGGTGTGAAGATCATATCTCATCTCCTGTCATACTTTGACGTGCAACACTGCGCCCCACAACTGTGCTATGACGGCACTGCTGCTGTTTAGAGTGCGCAAAACACTGCAGCCAATATCAATAAACTTAACAAAATTGGGATCTGGTGAGGAATACAAAGTATGACGTACCAACTTTCCTGACCATATTTTATATGTTACAGGAGAAAGTCTACCTGCGTTCATTCATATTCACACCTCAGAATCATACTGGGAAAGCTTTTTCACCAGCAGTTTTGTTACATTCCTGCACACACTTTACCTCTGCAGAGTTGGTCTTGTAGTTGGTTAACTGGATCATAACTTGCACATAGACGGGCGTTGGATATTTAAATGACGTTTGTTGGGGAATTTTCAAGGCTACCCAGTGTATTTGTGAGTACCAATGTCAATGTGGAGCAGAGCGGCTGGCTGGGATGTCGGTTATACTCCTGGGAGTGCATTCCACAGCTTTTGCATCATGTGAAAGTCAGCCTTCGCTGCCCCTTTGTTACTGTTTAGCTCTGCTGCCGGCAGGGAAAACAAACAAGATTGATCTTATTTCCTTGTTTTCTGTAAGAGTGGAACCAGAAATTTGTTTCATCTAAGACAGAAAAAAAGATAAAAGATCAATATTATAATTCAAATTTTATATTCCCATGGATCCGCTCTTTTTTTCTCGCAGTTTTTATGGGGACATGTAAACTCCCACGAAGAAACCATAATGGTTTTTTGCAGACTGCACAAATACATTGTTAATGGAGACCTCACAAATATTCAACATTACACAGATATTTGCAACACAGAAGGAAATTTGGGTCTTTGCTATAGCCCATGTTTTCATTGCGTTTTCATTTCTGTTGCCGTGTCACTTTGCAAGGGTTCTCCACAGACGGTATGTTGCACTGTGAGCACTTGTGACAGGAGATGGTGCTGCGTCCCCAATATTGCTGTAAGCGGAACATGAGCAAGAAAGGTATTTAACGTTCCCTTTGTGGAGAATAAAAAAAAAAAAAGAAAGAAAAGAAAAAGCATCAGATTTAGCAGCGAACATGTCAATTGAATTCTGACCAGCAGTGAGCTCCGTTAGGTCAAAAGACATAAACGGATGACATAAAATACAGCATGAATTTTTGAAAACTGCGCCCATTTTGCTTTGATACCGCCAGAGTCATTGTTACCAGCCACTTTAACAGTGAAAATCTCAGACACAGCCAGGCCCAAACCACACGAAAAAGACCTGCTTATCTATTTTCCAATGGCATTTGGGAATAAATGCGCTGAGTAATTTAATCAGGTCGTCTGTCCAGTTGTGTCAGACTTTCTATTGTCTTTCATGAAGTTTCAGTGTGAGCAAAAACCTGCTGGCTATCAGGCTAAATCTCGCCCCTCTTTTCAGGCGCAAATGAATTGTTGCTGGAAGAATCAACAGTGAACGAAGAATCAAACGTTATTAGTGTAGAACCGTTGCCGCTCAGAAATCTTAGGTCCACATCGTTAAAATCCCGGACTTTATTTGACTACTAGCACAGGCTACATTATTGCAACATATCTGGGGTTTTCATTGGCAGTGGCATGTGGCTTGGGAGGTAGAAAGCACGTTCACCTGGAAGGGTCAGTTGTTGAATTTCATTAAGTCTCTCCCTGGACCACCCTCGTCCCATTAGCACAAGGAAGGCAAATAGCAAAGAGGCGCAATGCGTTCAAATACAAGAGCAACAGTTTCTGAGTGAACTTTTTGTCCCAAATATTAACCGACGCGCAGCACATGCAAACTTCACCCAGTATCACATAAGGAAAATCATATAACATGGCGATTTCATCTGGCTTTAAAGTGAACAGGGTGTTTAAATTATGTTCATAATCAGGTTATACACATGTCTTTCATACTTGCCGTGCTTAGCTAATTGCAAAGACGCCCCGCAATGACAACTGTCAATTGCATTTGTTATCTTTGCACATTCCCGCACAACAACTGCACAATAAAGCTACCACTGTACACTGCACACATTTATACTACATTTGAATATAGCCTCATACATGTTTGTATATTTTGTACACTTTATACAGTATTCACATTTCCTTTGGCACAAGGTCAAACTCCTTGCATGTGAAAACCTACTCGGCATTAAGGCTGTTTCTGATTCTGATTGTGGGAGGACCCATGACGTGAGTGCTCAAACGAGTATTTAAGTGCGCATTAAGAAAGAAATGAAAAGAAAATAAAAAAGAAAAAAAAAAGAGGAAGAAGAAGAAGAAAGAACCAAGTCCAGTTTTAATCATGTTGGGTCCCCAGAGATTTTAGAAATGCGCGCTGGAGTGGGTGTGCGCGGGAGAGGAGGGGTTAAAGATTGGGAGGGTATAGATTGCAGACGGAGCCGTGGCGTGGTAGGCTGGGTTGTGATAGCGACAGATGTCCACGGAGCTGCGAGGGGCTCCCACCACTCACCACACGGCCCCCACACTGCACCTCGGAGCGCAGGGGCGGAATCTGCAGCTGTCACTCCAAAAGGGTTTACCTCCATTATCGCATCCAGCCGGAGCCCGGACGAGCACCAGAGCCGAGCACGCTCCACGAACGCAGGTCAGTCGCCCACAGCACCAAAAAGAAAGAAAAGGAAAGGAAAGAAATATTACTGCTTAATTCAAACGTTTCAAGATTCAGCTGAAACATCTCGGGGCCGTTTTGTGTTGCGAGAGAATGGAGGGAGCGAGAGAGAGAGAAAAAGGGAAGAAACAAAGAGAAAGAAAGAAAAGTGAAAGATACCGTTCACTCGCAGCGTCCCCATTGTTCTCACTCTCTTCTTTTCTCCAATTATGCAAATATGTGCACCCCAAGGCTGCCGCACTCAACTGGTCCAAACTGATTTACTGCGTCTCCGTAGGCAGCTGCTCATTTGTTTAAGTGGGCCAATTGATTAGCGAAACAAATAATAATAAGAAATAAGAAAAAAAAAAACCTTAAGACAAAATGAAAGGAAACAAAGTTATAAAACTGTGGCGCCGGTGTGATGACAGCGTCAACTGCGCGATTCTGTTCTCTCTTCTTTTCTTTCTTTCTTTTTTAAACATTCTGGTGTGAGCAGGACATTTTCAAATGCTCGTGAAGGAGGGGGGGCGTGGAGGGGGGAGGGGGGCTGACAGAGCAGCTGAGGGAGGCAGCGGTGGGTGGGTTGAAATGGGGGGATGGAGAGACCCCTCTATGGCTTTTTATTCCTTAGGTGTATGGCCGCTGTGCGTGTGCGCCGGGCTCGTGTGTTATCTCCCCGTGTAAGACTGTGGCATCAGGTTGTTGCTTTCAGCCGTACCCGTTACGTTTGTCAGCGAGCTGCTGGTGAGGGATCCCCCCCCGCCCCCCCCATCCTTTGTTACCGGCCGGCACATGCGTCCTTGCGCCTCCTTTTATCGTTCAAATGTGCGTAAAGCCCGCGTGTCTGCGCTGAGGGTTTAACTCGGGAATCGGTTTTTATTTTGTTTATTTTTTTTTTAAAGATGATAATGATAAATCAGTAAATGCCCACTATACATTCACATCAGAAATAATTTGGGCTGTCTCCTCACTCTGTTGGGAGGTTGCTTTGTCTGGACATTTGGGAGGCCTGAGACACCGAGCAGACTGGCGAAATAACAGGAAATAAGAAATCAACCCAAATCGGTCAGGGCCAAAAGCAGAATTAGACTGGTGTCATTGTAAAACACGAAGTGAAGTATTTTTTTTCCTCCTGGGAAGCTATATTAGAAAATTGGCAGGTGTGATGGGTGATGGTTATGCAGCCCATCCCAGCCTGGTGTGGCACATCCTGTTTTAATTGCTCCATTGCAGCACTATGGACAGTTCCCTATGGTTGCTCAGACTTGTACCCGTATCCACATGCTGCCCTGCCCTGCAGGATTTTTGAAAGTCCGGATTGTGGCATTTCGGCGATACCAAATGTTGCTCAACATCTCCAGCTCGGCTCGTAATCACACCCCTCAGCTTGGAATCAGCCAAACCTGCAAGGCATGCAAACACGTAATCTAAATTCCGAACAGTCACGAAATTTGAATAAGCATGTCCTTTGTGTTCAAACAGGTTGACCTATGCAAGATCAGCTGAAACACCAATAGCGAAATGAAGTTAAAAGTCATAGTTCCCTATTCTGTCACTTTTAGGAAGTTACATTCTGTGGCAATAATATTCTCCACCGCAGCAGACGAGCTGTGACATCAACACAAAACACATGATACAATAATTTTTCACTGTTTTCAGTTCACTGAAAATTAAAAAAAAAATGTAATTAAGGTTTTTAAATCTAGTTGCAGGCTATGACTGCCCCTGCCTACATATCTTGTAAGACTTATATATCGCATGTACTGTATATATCTTGTAAGACTTGCCAACTACAGCCTGTATACAGGTATCTCGTAAGAATTACTGCTGAAAGCATTTACTGTGTATCTTGTAAGACCTCTCTACTAGGGCATATCATTTTGCAGGGTAGCATACGTAGAGAACAGAGAGAGAAGTGGTTTCCCCTAATGTACGGAAGCCCTTTTATAATCGCTGTGCATGTTGAGCGAGTGGCGACTGTATGATACCACGCAGTCGTGACAGCTACGGTGCTTGACAAGCTGTTTTACCGTCAGGGTGCTGATGACTGATTTAGCACTTTGATGTGAAGACTGTATGCTGTTGAGATGAGAGCAATCTAGATTGTGTAGATTGATAAACTCTTGGTCCTTGGTATGACTTTATGGTTGGTACACTTGTGCAGATATCATCTTCTCTAAACATTAGATTGCTGTACATCAGAGCTGGAACTGAAAGTGTCCTTTTGGGCTGATTTCTTTGTCAATCAATCAATTTCTCCTCAGTTGTCCACCAAAACCAGCGTGTCTCCAAGATCCCCATTTTAACACACATTCATCATAGATGTACAGCCCAGAGTCGTGGGCTCAGTTGGCCCCCAGCTTTACCCAACATTCCTGAGAGGGTAGAGAGCTGTGGAGCTCTCTGATCTCCGGTTCCCATGTATTTGCATTTGTTTTCCATTCCAACTGTCCTTGGCTGTGAGGTTTCCTCATTGAGCTTCTTGTCTAATTCACTTCTACATTTCTTGCATTTCTCCGCAGTGACAAAACACATTGTTACATTTGATACAACAAAATGTTTTAGACTTCAAAAAAAATTGTAGTCAATCACATTGCCAGATGTGTAGTAAAATATTTTCATAATTTGATATTCTGTTTGGTCTTATTTAATGAACTAATAGAACTGTATATTTGTGTGCAACATTGTATTGATGCCATTTTACAGAATAGGGACTTTTTATACAAGATAATGTTGCAGGACATAGTGTGACAAAGCAACAAAAGCACCATTCTGATATTCATATATGGTGTAGTCCTACCAACTACAGAATACCTACCTAACCACCTGTAATTTAGTGGCATATGCTACGGCTGCCTCCGGGGTAGCACTGGTCATGTGTCTCACAAAGGAGAAGCTGGGTTTGAACTTTAAACAGCTTGTGGCTTTTTCTCCATGGGATTTGCAGGTTCTATGGTGTTGACACTGGTTTCTTTTATTCTTCAAAAAACAATGAGGTCTGGTTGGTGGACTGTGAATTCTAAATTACCCAGATGTGATGTGATGTGTTTATGTGTACTGATGGGTTCATGTACTTTAACATTGTTAGAGCTTTAACCATGAATAATCAGAGCCAGGCCAAAACAAGATTATTAATGTCATACTAAATGGTATTTTTATCCACTTGTTCTTAGGAGACATAATGGGAGGAAAACTGAGCAAGAAGAAGAAGGGATATGATGTGAGTGACCCCAAAGACACAAAGGAGAAGTCTGCCGTGGCACCTGCTAGTGCAGAGGAGCCTGCAAAAGTAGAAGATGCTGCACCACCCACAGAAGTTCAACTGACAACTGAGGCGGTCAGTGTGGTAGAGGAAGCCGTGGGGTCCGCTGTGGCAGCAGTAACTGAAGCTGCAGGACCTCCAGAGGAGCCCAAATCTGAACCTCCAGAAGAACCGGCTCCTGCAACTGCAGAGGAAGCGGCTCCAAAACCAGAAGCACCAGTTGCAGTCACAGAGGAACCAGCACCAGTGAAAGAAGAACCAGTTTCAGTCAAAGAGGAACCAGCTCCAGTGCAAGAAGAACCAGTTTCAGTCGCTGAGGAACCAGCTCCAGTACAAGTAGAACCAGTTGCAGTCATAGGAGAAGCAGCTCCAGTAGAAGAACCAGCTGTGGCAGCAGTACAGGAGCAAGTCCAAACAATTGATGAACAGGCTCCAGTAGAAGTCAAAGAGGCTGTAGCAGTAGCTGCGGTACCTTTAAGTGTAACAGAAGAACCTTCTGCTCCATTATTGGAAAATCCTGTACCAAGTCAGCCTGACACTGCACCTGCAGCTGCACCGGAGGAGCTTCTTGTAGAAGAACCTGTTACAGTTGTAGAATCTGTACAGGAACCGGAGGTTGCCCCGGACAGTACAGAGGACATATCCAAAAACCAAGAGCCTGAGCCCATCCCAGAGACTGTTACTGAGCCAGAGGCCATTGTTGAGGAGACAGAAGTGCCTGCTCCTGTCCCTGAACCTGAGTCAGCTCCAGAGCCAGTAAATGAGCAAATCCCAGAACCAGTGCAAATTGTTGTTCCACAACAGCCGGAGCCAGAGCCAGAGCCAGAACCAGAACGAGCTCCAGAGCCGGAAGCAGAACAAGCTCCAGAACCAGAGCAAGCCCCAGAGCCAGAGGCAGAACAAGCCCCAGAGCCAGAACCAGAACACGCTCCAGAGCCAGAAACAGAACAAGCTCCAGAACCAGAGCAAGCCCAAGAGCCAGAGGCAAAACAAGTTCCAGAGCCAGAAGCAGAACAAGCCCCAGAGCCAGAGCAAGTACCAGAGGCTGACACAAAGGAACCTGTAATAGAGGAACAAGTGCAAGAAGTTGAGTCTGAACCCATTGTTCAGGCATCTGACTTAAGAGAACCTGAGCCTGTGGAGACAGAGGTTGCCGCACCTGAAGCATTGGAGACCACAGCAGAGGAGGTCCCCACCGAATGTCAGCATGCAGAGGAGGAATCTGTCGCAACAGACGCCTCCTGCAATGAAGTGGAGCCAGCTGAGCCAGAGGCAGCAGAACCTGCTCCCCAGATTGTTGTCTCCGAGTCAGAAATTAATGCTGAATTGGAGGAGGTAACCGAAGCCCCCGCGGAGGAGGTGCCTTGCCCACAGCCCGAGGTCGAAAGCAAGATGGAAAACGGAGAGTGTGAGAGGTCGTCTCCTACAGAGGATGTGGCAGAGGTAGCTGCAGTTTCAGCCGTGAATGGAGAGTGCACAGAATCTGCCTCCACTGCTGCCGCACACCAAGAGGAATGTGTTAATGGTAATGAAAATCCAGAGGAGACGCCAATCAAGGTGCAGAGTGACTTTGAACTGAAAAAGGAGGTGAACCTGGGCGGGGATGTCCCGGAAGTTCCAGATGCAGAAATGGTGGCGGCCCTCAGCACTGAGGTCACCCAAGCAGTCTGAAAAGAAGCCGTTTTGAAATTGATGTGAATTTAGATGAATTGTCTGATGATGCAAGAAAGCCGTCAAGCCATTAGGCTTTCTGAAATGCTGGAACCACCACAATGTCTATAGTGGTTCACTCAGCAAAAGGATTTTCTTTATTTTGAGGAACCAAAAAAATGAAGCGACCACTTGATGATAGAAAGAGAGCGATAGAGAGGTAGTGAGTGAGATGAAGGTGCAGAGTGGAGATTTGAGTTTGGAATTTGAGGGGTGATTACAGACGCACAGCCAAGTAAACGTACTGGACAATTACGACATTAAAAAAGTGAAATTATCTGACTATGTGTGTGAACCCACTTAATATTAGGCTATATTGTGGTTTATTGGAATAGCATTCATTATTACTATGTTATCTGATTGAGAGTTTCATATATCCTTTCTATTATTATATGCAGAGACATCAGATGAATGATTTGGCCTTTTATAATAATGGTTCTTGCGAGATCTGTTAAATTTAAAATGACTGTTCAGAAGGAATAAAACAAAAAAAAAAGACATTGACGTAGTCTTCGGTGATCTTTTCCTTTCACGTGTCCTCTCAGCATCAAACTGTACAATTTTCATGTGGCACCGGGTTCATTGGAAGCCCTACGACGTTTCGCTTGGTTTTACTCACAGCTGTTTATTGGACTCTCTTGCCGACTTTCTAGTTTTCAAACCATAAGGTCCAGGAATTTACTTTCATTTTTGCGGCTGTGGCCACAAGAGCAGCAGAGCGACCTTACCCGCCGGACGCACCAAGCCGCCCGTTTTTGCCTTTCAACCACCGCTGCCGCTCATGTGGACTCCAGTGGGTCAGAGTTTGGCTGATGACTTCATCTGCGCGGAGCAATGTCCTGCGGGTCGTTGCTCACCTCGCAAATATTTTGGTCAATGCAACATGGCCGGCTGTAGAATGTGGCCCTGCGTGTCATGGTAGGGCAAACCAAAGGATTTCATGTCTGAGATTTATTTCTCACATCAGCTTGCCTATAGTTGTGGAGGTGGGGGGGGGCCGCTGCCATATCGGCACACACTGCTAACATTTCACAGATCCATAGTGGCAAGGGGGAACTAAAAGGGGGCAGGGCAAGAATGCTTGCGGGAAGAAAAAAAAATGGAAGTGGTGGTGGTGGTTGTGGTGGTGGTGGGGAGTGAAGGGGTATTTTGGGATGAAAGCAACTGACCTGATAGTGCACAGAGAAGAGCACTGGCAAACTAGTAGACAGACTAGAATGAGGCTCCGGCGTGGACACTGGGGTGGTTTGACGTCTAGCTGTGGCCTCCTCGTAGAATGCTGCCACGCCTGCTGCTCATGCCAGTGTCAGAAATCGGAGGGTCTCTGTCATGCAGGTGCTAATGTACAAGCTTTAGCAAGTGGGAGCAAAATGATGCCGGTTTCTGTGCATCTGTACGGAATGCATGTAAAAAGTGGGTGAGTGTTAGCGTGTGTATGTGTGTGTGAAGTAGAGGGGAGGCATTCGAAAAGTATGGCCATCCAACCTTGAAATAACTGCTGGGCCGCGGGGTCAGCGCATAAGAGGAGATCTTATCGCGATAACGGAAAACTCACATCGAAGTGGCCTCATTATGGGCCCATCCACAAACCAGCTCCCTTGGTTTCTTTAAAGAAAAAAAAAAAAACTCAGCACTGCACATTTATGAAAGGAATGCTGCGGAGAGGGTTTGGGGGCTGGGGAGGATGAACTTGCTGACATGTTTCTTTTTTTTTTTTTCTTTCTTTCTTGCTGAGCAGTTTAGTCAAAGATGCCTCCCGGTATTGCTTGTAGGCTGCTGCTGCTGCGGCTGCTGCTGCTGCGGCTGCTAAGCTGCCATGATTTGCCGGTTTGGAAACAACTGTAAAACTAATCAAGTCATTTCAACAGCTGACGATTCTATCAAGTCCGTCCATATAGGTGGAGTTCACGAATGACAACAGATAATGGATACTTTCTTTAATTAAACAACAGCTAGGAGTGGTACAAGCGTTAAACTGTTTTTTTTTATTTTTTCCTTTCAGTGTCTTATTGAAAGGAACCATCAAGCAGAATGCAAGTTGCAGCAGCTGAACCACAAACCTGATGAAATACAAACGTTAAAAAAAAAAAGAAAAAGAAGAATGTGTTGCAGCCATAGTTCTTACCAGTATCATCACTGACGCAGCCCTGAATTCCTCAGCTCTGAATCAATGTCTAGATTTTCTACATGTCCCTTTTTATTTATGAGTTTGTTTAAGCGAGGGAGAACAGAGTCCTTGTCTTTTTTGATCTTGATTTTAAACACTGTTCTTCAGTTGCATAGTTGTGAAAGGCCAGCTGCACTGCCTGGTTACGCTAACACTATGTGCTCTATATGCAAACCACTGCACAAAGCACAGACTGTGTTCCAGCTTCTTTTTCCCCGTGTGAAGACCAGCCCGGAGGCTTTAGCCGTCCCTGACTGATGCTCTGAGAGAGCAAAAAGAATCCGAGAACTAAATCTAAAGGCTATTTCATGAAAGAATTCATGAGGCGCTAACCCAGTGGGTTAGGTTTTCTTAGTTGTGTTGATTTATTTATTTTCCTCGAGGGAAGAGTAGTGAAGACAGAAGCTTTTGGGGCTATCATGGATGTCCTTTTATCTTATTCATTCATGCACCGTCGGTGCTCTGCGGATCGATTCGTTGTCAGTGCGTGAACGTGAGAACTAGAGAAGTGGAAGTGGGAGGAAAAACTTTCATAGACAACAATTGTAAACAGCCGTATTAATTAACAAAAGGTTACAGTCTAATGGTACATCCACAAAATATCCCAAATGCATTAGCTACAGCTAAACATAGACTATTCACTAATCCCTGAAAACTTCTATTTGCTATTAGAGGTGTGACTAATGATTATTGTTATTGTTTAATTTATAAGTTTTTGTATATAAAGTTCAGAAAATTGTGAAAAGTATGTGTTTCCCAAACGTGACGTGCTGAAATGTCTAATTTTGTCTGCAACCCAAGTCTATTCATGGTCATAGAGGAGTTTAAAAAAAAGCAGAACATATTTTTATTTAAGAATTGTGATTTTTTTTTTCTTGAAAATATTCAAACCGATAATAATTATGAAAGTTATTTCAATAATTAACAAAGAATCCATTAATCAATAGAACCTTTCTTCATACTTGACATTCTTGCATTTACCCCTCAAAAAACTGCAGCATTACAATTTTTGCATTTCCACATTTTGATTATATTTGTTTGACAAATAGAGTCAAATATTTTTAAACCATGATTGGTGCATGGAACTGACCCCAACTCAGACTCCAAGAAAAATCCCAGACAAATAACAAGTCACAAAACACTCCATTACTCACAGTAATGAGCAAATCGTGAAACTATTGCTTATCATCTAAACAGAGGGGCCAAGGGCTTTACCAACGTTGGCTGAGGCAACATTTAACATGACTGTGTTTGCACACCTTTTCCTATCTGGAGGGCAGTTACGATAACTCCAGTCCTGTGTGTGCCTCATGGAGTGATGTGTTAGGTCTAGTTTTAGCTGGATTCTAGTAAGTGAGGGAGGAAAGCACAGACTCACAGTGTTGGACACAAATGACACACTTTCCCTCCCCTGCATCCACTCAGCTGTCGGAGTGGATAATAAGAATCAGGTGGCCAATTTTCGGCAACAGCTGATGACTATTTATTATTCAAGCAAGTGGGTTCCAGAGAAGACGTACAAGACACACAAGATAAGAAGCCAGAAACAAATAACAAATAACTCTTTAACTTTAACTCATCTGCGACCAAAAGACAGACAGACAGACAGACAGACAGACACACACACACACACACACACACACACACACACGCGCGCACACACACACACACACACACACACACACACAAACACAAGCACATTGTGGTCTAATGTGTTCATTATAATGGCTGCACTGAGACTTCCTCTTTCCCTTTATGTTCTTCAGTCGGAAGAAGATGCGCTGAGTGGCTGACAGTGCTGAAACAGCATTTATATGGAGTCGACTTTTGGTTCAAACTCTGCCTACATAAGCAAACTATGGTCCTTCCGTGTTTCTGTGCAGTTACATCTCTCCCTCTCTCTTTGTCTATCTCTCTCTATCTTTCTTCTCTCTCTGCCTGTCCCGCACACATTATTAGCATCACTGTCTCCTCTCCTTTCGCCTTTGGACCCGTAAACATTTTTAGATCTTTATTGTCTCTCTCACTCTTGCTCTCTCTGTCTTGTTCTGGCTGTGGCTCATCCTCCCACCCCCGAACCCATCCATCTGGACATGTGCACTAATGCTGTCATTGAACCAGGGGCCCAGAAGCCTATTAGACAAAGCTTTGTGGTATTACGGATCAATATTGATCCAAAGGGTTTGCCTAATGGATGCTCAGAGTAGCAGTGATTCCTCTTTGTCTCAAAGATCCCATCATCCCTATCTTCTCACACATGCGCACTCTCTCTCTTTCTCAACCACGCACACACAGGCACAAAGACGTTGCTTTCTATTCTGTCTCACTTTGCTGATGCAGCTGCTGCATTGACTGAGCACTTTATGGCTGCTCATTTTCTCTGTGTGGGTGAACATTAGCATCTTTGTAAGCATACTGTGTGGATATCTGTGGACCCTCAGCTGAGCATACATGTATTTCACTTTTCCAAGCATTCCAGGATATTAAAAGCAGAACAATGGAGGCCTCCGTACCTTAATGCTGTCATTAACACACACCTCAGTGTAAGCTGCTGTCCTGGTTCAGCTACCAGTGGACTATGTTTTTCCTGAAAGATATTTAGCTTTCACTAAATGAGGCAAGCAGAGAGAATGCTGGCTCTCTTTTTTTGTTTGTTTGTTTTCTCATTTTGGCTCAACCCATGCTGGTTCTTCGCAGTGCAGGCCGAGGCCATTGTGTCAGCAAGTACTCGATGTGAGAGTGTTTGCTGGGTAGTAGCACCAAAATGAAATCTGAGACAACATAACTGCTACAGCCACCATTCTTTGAAATTCACACCCAAATACCAATCTGATACTATTTCATAGCTCCTTAAAAACCCCGAGGAACAAGTAAAACTTTACTTGTTGGGATTTCATAAAATAATTGGCAACTGTCGAAAAACAAGGTGCTAAGATACTAAGGTATTAAGCTACTTGTGTCTTACTGAGGTACTTTTGAAGATAAATTTTAAAAATTCACCTTTTTTCACTTTCTGAAGTGCATCCATCAAATCAACACTCGGCTCAGTCACAAAGACACGGACATCCACATACACATATGTATAAATTGTCATGTTAGCTTTATTCATTTATATTAATGTGTCTAAAATCTAAACTTGCCACAAAGGATGCTGTGGAATGCATCAAACAGGAATTCATATTCACCAAAGTTTCCATCTGTCTATCTCTAAAACTCAAAAATATGACAACAGTTTTGTCACAGCCCGCCTCACAACAAGTGGTTGTTTTCATACTAAACAACCTCTCATCTGTTGTCTCGGTGATGAAAGAGTGGTTGCTGGTGGGATACAGTGTAAGCACCAAGTGTGTGTTTTAGATTAGAGATGGAAACTCATTCTGTGTGCAGTCACCTTGATCAAGCCTCCAGGCCCTGCAGGCTCCAAGGAAACATGCAGTGAAAAGTTCACTTCTCCCTTTGACTTTAGCTTTCTCTTGAAAAGTAAACACTCTATATGCCGAATAGAGTTTGTGGGAAAACACTTGGGAGGAAAAAACCAAATCACAGACCTGCTTTGCTGTCAGCCAACTGAGCACAGGGAAGAAGATGCATTGTATCACAGAGAAAATATACGGCATATATCAGAAAGAAAAATGATAGAATAGGTTTTGCAAGCTTGACCAAAAAGGACGCACTTTTTTAAAATTTTGTGTCACTTTTTCATAGCACCAGGATACAGAGCCGTGTTGGCTGTGCATTCTCTTTCCCAAAAAGATCCATGTAATACGATGTGATGCTACCTTAACAAAATTCCTGCAGTAAATTTGTTTCAGCGCCAGCCACCATGGCTGCAGAGGAGCGTCCACCGGGAAGCGGTGACCTTCACTGTGCCTCTGGTGACATAGCTAAATCAAAGCCGCTGCTTGTTTAAGGCAGCCACTACAGACTGGCGGCATGGCCCCTGGTGAATTATTTATACGAGAAATGAAATGACCTCTGGCACTTTGAAGACAGCAGGGGTAGGGCGAGTGGATGGGATAAAAGGTGGGGGTCGGTGGGCGGGGTTGCAGAGGAAGTCGCAGAGACACAGAAGGATTATGCTGCACATGTGAAGGAGGGAGGATAGTGACCGATGAAGAGAGGGAGACACTCGGGGGGGTCTGCAACGGAATGTAAATGAGGCGGCTTGAGCCAACAAACTGCTACTTT
>CAAKHG010017577.1:3297-16279 GCA_901007715.1 Dactylopterus volitans
TGGCATATTATGTTTTAAGTGCATTACAATTTGTTATGATTTGCTGCGGAGTGGGGACTACATTTACAGTTCAGCTGAGATGGCTGAGGTGTGTGTGTGATTGTGTGTGTGCGTGTGCGTGTGCGTGTGTGTGTGTGTGTGTGTGTGTGTGTGCGCGCTGCTAAGTGCGTGGTTTGAGTACCTGTAAGAGGTCCCGCTTCAATCCAAGCTCCTGCTGTGTGGAGGAGCAGAGGGCTCCTATGGCGGTGCTCATGAACTCCTCCGGGTTGATCTCGGCCAGCTGCTCCAGAATGCTCAGAGTGGGACCTCGATAGCGATCCTCATCCAGGAAGATCTTAATGTAGGGAACCATACCAAGCTCTCGCACTGACACTGGAGCGCACGCGCAAGCAATTAGGGATGCAGCAACTTCAGCTCGAGTGAGGCAGGCATAAAGTGGAAGGGGGTAAGCCGGGACTTACGACGCGCTTACCTGTGTTTTTGATGGAGCGCAGGGTCAGAGAGGACACAACCTGCAGCATGCAAGTGGTGAGCAGTTTCCCGCTGTCCTCCACACGCGGGGGCTGCTGGGGATCTGAAAGAGCGCGAGAACTTCAGCCGTGTTGAACTTGCAGTTTCAGGCCACATCATTTTTTATTTCAGTGGAAGATGAGTTTTCCAAAAAGGGGAGAAAGGAAACGACGGAATCGCGGCTGGGTGCACGACGCACGGACATCTCAGCTGTTTGACCGCGACAGCTGCGGCCCAGTTTGAGACGCACGACGCTCCCGATCGTACCGGGAGCAGAGACGACTCCGGCCTTCCTGAGGATCTTCGCTCTCCTGCGAAGCTCCCCGAGCAGCAGCTCCAGGAGACCCCAGTCACTCAGCACCTCCGCTAGCATACCGCTGTGCACGGTCATCCTGCAGGATGGAGGATTATTACATTAATAATCAGAGTGACGTTTTGTTTGTTTTTTCCTTTACCAGTTACACAAACGCCCCACATGCCTTTGTCAACAAATTCTGGTGAGCATCAAAAAGATAAACTACTAACACTTCCTACCTGTGAAGACATTTGAGAGCCGCCACGCCGAACTCTATCCCCGCCCCTCCCGCAGCCACAGTCCCGGTCCAGTTCTGCTTCAGCACACCCAACACTGCCCGCAATGTCTCATGGGGAATGTAGTTTAACTTGAATATGACCTGAAAGAAACCCAGCAGTCGGTCAGAGCTTGCACGCAGTCCGAAGCGCCGAGAAAGTAAGCACCGGAAAGCAAGCGGTACCGTCTCCAGCATGGAGAAGAACAGTGTCTGGACCGGCGCTGGTTTGCGCCACACGCAGGCGGCCACCTGGGCCATCGTCTGGACGGTCCACTCCAAGAGGAAGAAATTGGCATTGTCTGTCTCCCATATCGTCTGCAGGGTGCGAAGGATCTGGCAGCACAGCAGAGAATCCTGAGAACGCAGCAAGGAGGCCTGCAGCAGGTGGAAGGCGGGCAGGTTCTTCACTGCCAAACCTGGAGACAAAGGCAGATCAAGAATCCAAAAAAACAACAACTTACCAGTAGATTTTTCATAGGGATTTTCAACTATTTACAAATATTGAGCAGAATACAGAAGCAATGTTTCCACTTAGGAGAGAATGTATTCTTGTGGTAATCTATGACATACTGCGCTCCTGAGTAAGATGTGCCCGAGGTCGAATTTGGACCGAGACCGTTTTGAATTCAAACATCAATTTATCGGATTTCGCTCCGGCGAGGTTCTGACAACCTTCGGCATCAAAGCTCGGGCTGAACTCTGGGGGCCAATCGAGTTACAGGCACACAGACAGACTGAGAACAAACAACGTTGCGCGTCTGCATGCAAAAGAAACACGGCATAATCCGCCTTGATAGAGTTTGTTTGCCGCGCTGTCGTCCCATTCAGATGGAATGGCTTAGATTGGGAGGCCAAAAATATTCTTAGTGTTTCTTGTGAATGCATACACGTGCCTGGTTAGTAATAGGATTCATTTTCACGCGCGATTGCATGAGAAGCAAATAAAATCAGCGCAAAACAGTCCAAGGTCCCACGGCTGGGAAGAGGTCTACTCCTTGATGTGATAGATGGCTGCTGAGTGTGTGTAAATGTGTGGATGGCTGTGTTCATCGTGGACACTCTGTGTATGAGTGTCGGGGAGAGAGGCGTGTGCGTCTATGATAGATGGCTGATTGCTGCGGGCCAGTGGTGAATGGATGTGGGGCATCCTAAACAGAGTTAGAGAGGAAGCCTCCACTTCATCATCCCAGACATAATCACCTGAGCTTCCTGTTAAGCTGATGGATGCGGCGAACCCCAGTGGGGGCACAGGTGGGGGGCCGAGATGTGCAGGAAAACTGCAAAAAAAAAAAAAAAAAAAAAAAAAAAGGGGGGGGGGGGGGTGTCCTGATGGGGAGGGTTATGTGAGGGCAAAAGTGCACAGCGGGGACAGACCGTGTCGTTCCACATCCCCTTTAGGCCTGTATTTGCTGAGCCATGCAAATGAGGTATGAAGGAGATGGTTTAGAAGTGTATCAGTCCATCAGTGTGGTGCACTGCATGCATCTTGTTGTGTGCTTTAATATGTGCATACGGTGCAGCTGCCCTGTATGCCTAAATTAACAGCACTGGTAATTACTAAAATCATTTTTTAAAATGTTTTCTGTCTGTGGAAGCTCTTCAGCACTGGAAATATCATCCCTATGATCATTATTGGATCCATGAAATTTCGAATTTACTTTACAAAAAAAAACAACAACCCAAAAAAACAGTAAAGCACATTATTATTTCTTGATTAAGATGTTGAATTATAGTTATTCACTTGGGTTCCTGAAGAGGAAAACTAGTTTGAGTGGTTGGATGTCATGCTTGATTCATTTCTCAGAAGCGCAGTGAGCCGGCTCAGATTTGGCTCTTAAAAGGTTATTCAGTTTGAAGCTCCTCAATCCTGTTCAAAATGGAAAGAGCTCAGTGAAATCAATATGCATGCCCGTATATAAAACCTCACATTGGGGGGGTGGTCTTGCAAACTTGTTAAGCACTGTATATGTGACATGCCGGGACTGAGAGGCTCAGAGGTCACTTCTTGGCCTTTAAAAGCCCATTCTTTGCATGCTGAACGACGTCTTCATGCGTACGAATTCCATGAGCCATCGTCTCCTGGGTCGTGTTTTCACTCTTTATTTTCTGCCACAACATCAGCTGCTAGAGGAACGAGCGGGGTGACCAGAGAATACCACTGCAGGTGTTTTGGTGAGGACTTCACCTACCTTTGGTGAGCGGGGGGTCAAATTTGAAGCCGGGAGGTTGAGGGTTGCTGACACAAAGAGCAACTTTCAGCTCCGTTTTCCCGCACAGGGTGAACGACCCAATGAGAGCCAGCAGCTCCTCCACTGGCTGGAACTGATCCACAGACACGCCGTCTTCACAACTGGTGATAGTTGAATGACCAGATGTTAAAAGGAGAACAGAGAGAAATGCTGTTTAAAAAAAAAAAAAAAAAACTGACATGAACAAAATCACGTTAATCTAGCATCGTTTGTAGTTGTAATTTCATACCAGAGAACTCCAATTATTGGCTTAAAAAGAAAACGTAGACAGAAAAAGTAGGTCTTTTGATCAGAATAGGAAATGCTTTATTTGTCCCGGAGGAAATTGGGTAATTCGATGCCCTTATCTCACCGTCTGAGGATGTTCTCCAGGGCCTGGTAGCCATTGTTGGTGTCAAACTCGGCGAAGAGGGCGGGACTGATGGGATACGTGTCTCTGACGAAGCTAAAAACAGCCACGGCGACCTCGGCCAGGAGGGGCCCCGGCACTTCGGCACTGATGGACACCAGGTTCTGGATGCAGATGCGCACACAGTTCTTGCCTTGCAGAGGAAGAGCAGGTTATCAACACGGGCACCAGTCCACTCATCGGCGGCACTCCCGAGTGAGCCGCTCCTCATCGGCCCATCTTAACAAGTTTAATTTCCTCTTCTGCTCCACCCTCTTACATATCGTTCTAAACGGAAAAACTGAGACAGCGCGAGTCACAAATCTGAAGGACTTTGGGGGCCCTTTTTAGCTCACTGTCAAATTTCTCACCACCCACAGGTTTTCCTGACTATCCGCTACAATAACTTTTGCTTCGTTTCAAACTGAGCACTATTTAATTGCATTCCTTGACACGGCTCTTTTAAGATATTCGGGCATTTTGATGAATGTTGGCAGCCTTGTTTTGTTTGTGCCATTTTGTAGACACCCAATTAAGGGTTGTTTTTGGTTCTCTGTTTGTTTTTATTTGTTGTTGTAAAACCTTAAAACTTTAAATCAAGTGTGAAATTTAAAAAAAACAAAAAACAAAAAGACTTTAATTTCTCCCAGGCTTGCCAATCCGGCGGATGCATTGTGTTATTAAATAAATCATAAAAAGGTATTAATAAACCATCTCATGTCATCATGTAATCAGCTTAATAAGGCCGGAAGACACTGCTGATGTTTTGAAGTCCAAGGCAGATAAGAATAAATGTTTGGGGACCAGGAGACTTGAGTGAATTATGAAGCATCATGCGCAGCATACCTTCAGTGTGTGCCTCCTCTGATGTGTGGTCATGTGTCTCTGCACAGTGCAATCAACTCATTACTGGGATAAATTCTGCCCAAACAACCTTGTAAAATAGAATCTAATCATCTGTTCCTGAGTGTCTTTAATAGCTTTCCGTGTGTTGACTATTGTAGCTGGGAAACCATTAAACGGCCATTTAAAAAGAAACGATACTTGTCTCACAGTACCTCAACTCACCTTGCAAGCTCGGAATGGTGTTGCTCGTCGCCACGGCGGAAACGGCTTTGAGGAAGCGGGAGGCCCGATGCCTCCACTGAACACTGGTCTGGTCCCATAATGATGTGAGACCAATGATCAGGCACTGCAGTTCCTGAGTCTCTACCAGCCTCTCCACACTGACTGGCTGGCGACAGAACTGGAGCAGAACCTGAAAAACGAAAAAAAGGGGAAGCGTGAGCGAGGGGCCAACGTATAATGGGAAAGGGGAGATGCGGCAGGGAGGGGAGGGGGGGACGTTCGAGAGTGCGCGCACCGCAGTGCAAAATAAAGGTTGGTTTTTGCTCACCTGTGTCAGCAGCTCCTGAAAGGTCTCCTCTCTGGTCAAGTTCTCCTCCTTGGCTGGAATGCAGACTAGCAGGTACAAACATTTCACCAGCGCGGCAGGAAGTCCTGGACCTGTGCAGGACAGTACATCCTACACGCACGAACGGGGTCAGTCAGTTGTGAGCGCGCGAGTCAGTCATACACAGACCCTTCACACACACACACGTCACAACTTATTTCAGCTCCCCCCGGGCCGTCGTTATAGGGTCGCGGACGAATTTAGAGCAAAAATGGGTAATGTCTTCTTCTTTTGCGATGGACAATAAAAGTTTTTCTGATTCGGATTCTGACGGAGAAAAAAAACAAAACAAAAAACATCGCCTTTAACTATATTTGTATTTATACCAATCTGAAAATGTATTAGGTAAACCTGGATCAAACCAATGCAGTGTAATGCAAGAGCCCTGCAATAACTCCTCCCTTGTTGATGGTCATAATGCTTAAATTTTTATTGAATCTGTTTGAGAATCTATTTTTAATGGCTACTTTGGAGACTGTGATTTGCGGTGCTGTTGGACCGCGTTAGGTTGATACTGAAAGGTGTTCCTTTTGTGGTGTTTTGTCCAACCCATATGCAGTATATATACACACACAATATACATACTGTCCATATGAATTAGAGGTGACAAATATATGAGGACGACCTCTCAGTATTACCAGCAGTAAAATATGATTACCAGCAGTACGCAAAAACGACACACAGTTCTAGTTTCAGGGGCTTCACATAAATAACGCTGAAAAAAAAGAAGAAAAAAAAAAAAAAAAGGGAAACTCAGACAACATCGGTGAAATGAATCTTTAGAGACGCGACTTCAGAACTCACCGAGCTGTCAGCCGTCAGCAGCGACAGGGACTTTAAGAGCAGCCAGCCAGGAGCGTCTGCTGCCTCACAGCTGCTCTCCTCATGCCGCCTCTGGAAGAACCTCACCACCTCGTCCCGAGCGTCCTCTGAAAACACCGAATGGATTCAACATGAGCCGACCTCTGACCCCACCGGAACAGCCGAGAGAAAAAAAAGAAAATGCTGCTCTACATATTGCTGATTTTTTTTTTCATCTTTTTTTTGGGTTGTTGACATGGCATCGCATTTTCTTCATCCCATAAGATTAAAAATTAATATAAATAGTATTGTCATCATTTAAGATGCAGGAAATGGTTAAACATTTCCTTTGTCTTACATAGACCTGTTCCAAGGTCCAAATATTTGCTCTGTTGATGAAAATAATGATTTTTTTTTTTTTTGCTTGTTTTCTTTTGAAAACATGGTTGATACTACCAGAATCAATGAAATCTCCTTGCACAGCCTTCGGTCGTCAGGTGCTGGTAGGCAGCAGGAACGTGTGAAATACGCCAAAAAAGTCACGCAAAAAATAAGTCCTCGGCACACTGACATTGACTTTGCTCTCTTCCTTTAGTCGAGGGAACATGTTTCGCGTTCAGCGTCATCAGGTTCACCTCAGGGATGATCCTGGGATTCTCAACTGGTTTTAAAAGCTTGCTCGTCACATGACAACTTTCATATTTTCTCCAAGCAAGACTCTTAAACTAGAATTACATCAATCATGAAGTTGAACAATATATAACAACCACGGGTGATGGCTTAACGTTCCCTGTGTCCAATGGGGAGATATTGTTGATATTGTTTACATGAAAATTGAACCATTTCATCTTTGACATTTTCAAAGCTAAATAACAATGTCATGTGAAACCTCTAAATTTCTCTTTAATAACTGCTATTTCTGTGACATAAAAATGACACAGAGACACAAAAATGAACCAAAAATGTGTTTTCATCTCAAAAATACCTTAAAATAACAGTTGAATATTGCATTTGGGGAGACATAATCTTCGCTCGTATTAAATTATAAACATTCTTTCAACAGTTTTGAAAGGTGGACAGCAAAGTTTACTGCAGTTATTTAAAAAGCCCAACAAGTCTTGGGATAGTGTTATTCATAACTCAATGTTACATGACTAACGCCATATAAAATAAGTGCCTAATAATGAAGATAAATCTCTCATGCTACTATTATATAGTATCTGAAAAAAAAAATCCTAATTTTCTTTATGTTACATCATAGGACAAGTTTATGAGGCCGTTCATTGAAAATGTTCAAGTTTAAGAGTGCAAGCGTCCTATTAGAACACAAGCAGGTGTCTTATTTTTTGGCGTCACGCTCGACTTAAGTAAGGCAGCCATGTTTGCCCCCAGAAAAACACAATCACTTTAAAAAACAACCACAAAGTTTGCTCGGGGGACAGGAAGTCGGGCGGTTGCGAAACACAGGGAGAAAAACAATAGCAGATTGGAGAGTTACAAAATAAAAGGATCTGAGCCTCAGCAAAGCAACGAAGCGTTCAGGTTCTGCATCTGCTTCGGCCTTCGCCTTTCAAGAAGGCAAGTGACACAAAAATCCCTCTGCCCTTTTAACACTGCAACGCGCACACACGAAACGCACACACACACACACACACACACACACACGAAACACAAAGCAGAAGTAGAGAATGCAGGTAGAAAGTCCCTAAACCACAAGATCACCGAGCCGGACTGCGATGGCGCGTACGAGCGGTTGCTAGTACCTGCCGGCCGCTCCGCCAGTCTGCTGTGGATGTTACGGGTGACGGTGTCAGCTAGAAGCGCCGCCAGCCCCTTCAAGTCAAACCCCTCAGGTCTGCCGCCCTCCTCACACACCTGCCAGCGCGGAGGAGAGAGTCCATCAACACTTTTAAAAACAAAAACTCGTGAAACATAAAGTCACGCGGCACCGCCGAATCTGACGCCATGTGGGAACCGGGCAAAAATCACGCTCACGGATGAGCTATTGTCGGGTTTGATTTATGTTACGTGCCATGTTTGTTCAAGTTATGTCAAGTGGTTGCAATGAATTATAAGCCCATAGCAACTGTGGCTAACTCGCAAATTCAATCACGCGATAGCCGAGCGCTGTTATCTTTGGCTAAGATTAATGCTAAGAATAACCTCATAAGACCATCATACACATTAGCTTGGGGGTGAAAGAGGATATGACGCCTCTGAACAGGCGACCAAATTAATGTCACATGACCTTGAATGACTTTTAGTTTATGTCTCTGGGTCTGAACATAGAGACAAGAACGTTGACTACACATGTGTAGTCATATTCTTTTTTTTTTTCACATCTGAACAAGTAATTGTTAGATATCATGCCTTTAAATATCATTGTGATACTAATCAAAAAAATGTACTAAAACACGACTAATGACCTAAAAAGATGCATCGTGCTCAATATTTGGAATTCTGCGATGAAATGTATTTTGTCTCCCATCAAATACTCCCTCGAAAAGTTTCAGGTCTACTGTGTTTGTATTTCAAGATGTGGTACACTAGAGATGGATCCCAACCGCTTTGCATAATGCACATTATGAATAATAGAAGCCGGTGGAGACTTTACTTTATGCTCTTTTCAGTTCAATAAGAGGATATTGTATTTCACCGAGTTTGCTGTTCTTAAGTGAGGCCCTCCGTTCTGGTCAAATCTCTGGTCATGAGTCGCACACACGCGTGCACACACACACACACGCATCAGAGAGTGGTTACGGCCGCGGCTGTAAGCCTCATCGGCGGCGTTACATGCCCACAGATCAGAGACGGCGTTTACTCCGACGCATTTCAGGCAGGACGAGGCTGAAACAAAGCGGGGCTCCGCGGGCTCTGGATCTCAGGCGCCATATTTCAGCAAATGGCTTAAATTCACAGCGTCTACAAACATCGGCGAAGGGATCAAGTCCGGCCCAAACGTCTCACTCCTGCCTCGTGGTATCAGAGTGTCCCGAGTCACCCTGTTTTAAACTTTTCATAACTGGTTATCAGTTTGAACTGTGGAGATTCTCCTTAGGGTTTCACTCGCTCTGCGCACCGGTGAACTGCTACGTAGCACTTTAAACATGACGAAGCCCCTAGTGGTCCGTACCTGGATGTAAAGGGGAAGGACTTTGACAAGGTGCTCCTCTCGCTGCCCCAGAGGAGCATGGTCAGCTCTGTGCTCGGGGCTCCAGCACTCATGAACTCCCAGCTCCTTCAGCTGTTCCCGGAGCGCTTGTGAGGGCTGAGGGTCTTCGCACGAACCCTCCACCGTCCTCGCCTCCGATTCCACAGACACGGATAACTCCCCTGAAGCACTCAGCTCTCCGGTTTCTTTATTGATTCTCTCCCCTTTTGCAGTCTGGTCCTGGAGATGAGGCGGGCCGGTGGGGATAGAAAGGAAAGTTAGAAAACTGGCCGATAATCCGCACAATTAGCACGGTATATTTTAATCATAATTTCTTGATCTGTGCCACTTCCTTTTATACCGAAGCAAACTTTCCTGCCAGCGCCTGCGTTAGGAGATCACCAGACTGAAGAACAAACAACTGGCAGTCATGAGCGTCTCTAATCATTTACTGCTTATCAACCTCAGTGAAGGGGATGAGGATGGAATTACTGATGCTCCATTACAAAAACTGGAGGCATATAATTACCGTGAATGACCTCTTTGAAAACTTCAAATCCACCACTCCCTGCACTGAGATTTTTTTTTTTTTGGGGGGGTCAGAGTCTCACTTTTTTCAGTGAAGTGACTCAGTTATCACCAAGCCAAGAATCCGGCAATATAATCTGCACTGCAGTATGTCACAATCCAACATAATGTGCAAATCTTTAAATCCAATTTCATGGAAGCTGCAAAACACTTACAAAAACACACATCGGTGCGCACGAAATCTGAGCGTAAAAAGTTCATTCTTTGTGCAGTTACAACAATACAACATTTAAAAACAGCACCAAATGAACCAATTCATGTAAAAATGTTAATTCAAAATTGCCTCTGATGCTGTCAAAGGTGTCGATAAATCGAAAGAATCCCTTGACCGTTTAAAGTCCACCGGTGCTGCATTCATACATCGCACCACGCGTAGGAAAATCCAGTTTCCTAACACACATTTCTCATGAGTGCATGACTGAGGCCTGACTGGGGCATTGTTTCCTCATTACATGGACATTATTTTTGGGCAGTATACAGACAGACACACACTCGTGATTTACAAAGAGGGAAACCGGTTGAGATGAACTGATAATCCAGGAGCGGCGTGAACAGCTTTTTGGTGGACAGGGAAAGGGAGAGGCTGATCAAATTCCAAGGGAATTCATTGTTGCACCGATGTTTCCTCATGTGAAAACGGTGCGCGTCAGAGCGTTGAGCGCGCGAGAGGCAGGCGGCGAAGGAGCGCACAGGTATTCAAACCCATCCCCTCCTGGTGCAGCGCAAAATCTTTTTGAGATTTTCCAGCGACCAAGCGCAAAGGAGAAACGCCAAAGGCCCGTGTGATCAGACGCTCAGCAACACGCCACCGTACGACGCGCCGGGGTCTTACCTGGATTTGCGTGAGAGCCATCTGGGAGTCGCCGGGCTCTAGCAGGACACTGTCAGCGGCGGCGTGTTATTCCAACTGAGCGAGGAGCCAGTCCGCGCTCCCATGTCAGGAGGAAAGACAAGCGGAGACCTGCTGAGACACGAGGAGCGCCGACCCTCCTCTGAAAACTACCCGCCCCTTACTAATCTGCAGCCTGAACTTTGAACAGGCACAGTAACTCACATCAGCTGGCTCGAGTCATGTGCTCTTCTTACTTCCCTAGCGAAGCAGAAGTGAAAAACTGTTGTTTAGCTGGTTGGATGGGGCCCTCCCACCCCGGCTCAATGAAGAGGCTTTTTATAGATGTGTGATGTCTCGCTGACATGTCATGAATCACGCCGGCAGCGTGAATCACCGGAGAAGCCAGCGGCTGCTAATTATAAGCCTCTGTCTCAGTTCACCTCTTTGACCTATATGTGAAACAGCTGAGAAGGAATGGCCACTTTGTCCACTTTTGAACACTGAAAAAAAAAAAACATTTTTTTTTGTTGCTGTTTTTGGGTGTTAATAAACAACACATTTAAAAAAAAACACACACACACAAAATACTTTTGTTTGTTGTTTTTTTTTGTAATTTTAGTTATCTTTAAATAAAAGTCGACTCTAGTTGGGTGTTTTCATAAGTTTTGCATTGTAAACTAATGTTTGAACTAAAATGCTGGATCAATAGTTACGAAACTTAAGTCACCACTTTCACTGAGACCAGGATGCTTCTGTGCATTAATACAGTCCCTGCGTCCGAAATTCCATACTTCCACCCTACTGAGTATGCAAAAACAGTATGTGAGATTTGCGTCCGAAACATGAGTATGTACACAATAGTACGCACTATCCATACTCATTCCGGAGAAATATATTAGTATGGATTGACACTAGCTAAGCAGAAACTCCCCACAATGCAATGCGGCGATGTTTGGGAGCTAAGGTAGATTCGGTCAAGAGCGGAGCGGTGCGCAGGTGCGTTGATAGGAGTGGTCGCCATGGTAACAACCATGCTAACAACGTTCCCAGGAAGTGCCGTGTGCGCTCCGAGTAGTACGTCCGAATTAATGCATATTTACTCAAAGGTGTGCCGACCTTAAGTATACTTTTAGAGTATACACCGTTTAGCGTGGCATTTCGGACGCAGGGACTGTATTGGTGACGGTTGTTCATAAAAGCAGCGCAGCTACGGCTAAACAGCGCCATCCTGCGGGCGTCAGTGAGACAGCATTATCCTGACGGAGCCTCAGTGGAAATGTCTCAAAAAAATGAGCAAAACAGCCTAAAAACGCTGCCGGATAATCTCACATCAGCCTCGCCGCTCCGCTTTCGAGTCTGCCGCGCATAAATGACGCAGCGGCATCCTGCGCTGTTTACCTGCAGTCCGAGTCGAGACGGGCGGCGGAAGTTTTTAGTCCGCGGCAGCACCGCGGCGCGTCCCGCCTCCTCCGCGCCTGCCGGGCCCGGCTCGCTCCCTCCGCGGCGCGGGCGCAGTCGGGGTCGCCTCCAGCTACGGTGGCCGCACGGCGGCGAGCGAGCGAGCGAGCGCGGATTCGTCTCCCCGTCGCCGCAGCAAGTGCGCGACTAAACAGCTTTGCGAGATTGTCTCTCAGTGGTGGAATACAACAGCGAGTAGCTTTTTTATTTTATTTTTTTCCCCCCTCCAAATTTCATTCCTTATCGTCTGGTCTGGTCGTCTTCCGTCTTATCCGGGTCCGGATCGCGGGGGCAGCAGTGGCCTGCCGTCCGATCCACATTGCACCGGACCCATATGGTTCCTCATGCAGGCTCAACACCTGCAGAACCACCTGCAGGACCCATGTCCCTGCCTCGGGCCAGGACCAGACCGGACCCCACGGGCGAAGGCCCGACCACCAGGCGCTCTCCAACAGGCCTCTTCCCGAGGCCTTCACCCAAGACCAGTTTGCTAACAGGGGCTACTGCCCCCGACAACATAGCTCCTGGGATCATTAGGACACTAAAACCCCTCCACCACGACTAGGTGTTGGTCCACGGAGGGGTTCCTTCCTTATGTTGGAGTAAAATATTATATTGAAATAAAACCAAGGGACGTTTGTGTCCTCACGATCTCCAGAACGTCGCTTATGTTTAGCTTTATTTTTTTGTATCATATTTTTTTCTTTTTTATTTAATTTTATTTATTTTTATTCTTATTTGATTTCTTATTTCATTTCCATTTTTGATTTGTTTTTTTTTCGTATTTTGTTTCTTATTCCATTTCTATTATTTACTTATCCTGATTTTGGCTCGATGACGTCATGGATCACGTGGCCGGCGGCTGCAGCCAATGGCGTGTCCGGGGCGTGGTCTGCCTCCAGCGCCTTCCCGCGGTTGCGACGGGCAGCGGAAGCTGCCCCCCCCCCCCCCCCCCCCCCCCCGCGGGGGGGGGGGGCGGG
>CAAKHG010017578.1:0-18262 GCA_901007715.1 Dactylopterus volitans
GCTCGTCTAGTCGGTAAACGGCGAGAACGGATGAGCCCGGTTGGATGTGTAAATCGAAGTTTGCCAGTTTCCTGTAACATGGGAGTATTTTTTTTTTCAGTCTGATGTTCTGACAGAACATGAGAGAGCTCTTTTTTTTTTTTTTTCTTTTTTTTTTTACTCTCAGTCCTCCGTCATCCATCCATCTATTGAGGACACAGGTGCCATCTTATTTCTGCGCGCTGCATGCGTGTGACGCATCCGTGGCCGCGCATCTATTCTTATGAGATGAGCGGCCTCCCGTGCGCTGGAAAGGGACCAGCCTCCAGGAAAAGACCAGTTAATGCCGGTGGAGTCTGGCCAATGGGAGCGCCGGGCTTTTTGGAAATAACCGCCATCGCCCCGCGCTAAGTCGCCTTCTGCCGGACTCTTTAGTCGGATGCTATTTGAAGACATCACCTTTTAGCTCTGGGGGGGCCTGTGGTGACGGGTCATTGTTTAACTAATGACTGCTGGGCTGCGACTGGTTATTTTCATTCATTAATCTGCAGATTAGAGTCAGACGGCTTTGGGATTTTTTTTGAGAGCGATACCGATTTAGAAGGTGAAAAGTCCGCGGTTTCCCAAAATAGCAGCCAATTTTTGGAATTTCAGAGCTGAAATGAAAAGGTACTCAAGAGGTCTGCGATCTGGGGAGACAAATGACCTTATTGAAGACTATTTAAATGAAATGATTAAGATAATAGAGAAGTATTAACACTTTATATACTTTTTATATGTAAAAGAAAAGTACGCACACAACTAATATGTCTTGTAGGCCTCTACTGTAAATTATAGACAGCGACATAGACTATTTAAAATCTAAGGAGACATTTTAGCTGGTTTTGTTGTATCTGATCAAACCTCAAGATGTTCAGATAATTGCATACAAAAAAATCGCAAAAAAATGTTCTCGATCAAAAAGATGGAAATAATGATTTTTTTAATTTTTTTTTTTACTATTCGCCAGAAAACAAAAATTAAATCCGTTATCAAAATAGCCGGGGAATTTTTCTGTTTATCCGAGTTGCTTCGGCTCAATCCACGCACGTCGTCTGCTGCACGTAAAGGAGGTGTCGAGCAATGACAGAAAACCATCGTGAGTTTAAGTGTCATGTTTGTGTTTTATTGGCTGGGCGGAGCTCCGGCTCAGCGAGCTGCTTTGAGGCGCTCCGGCCTGCCGTGGACTTTTCTGCGTAGTGTAGTTTGGTAACAGCGGGCGCTCCATTGTGTGTCCCGTATTTCTGCTTAATCTGTTTCCCATTTGACCGCATTGATTTCAGACAATCCTAATCTCTGCAGCTTAGCCCGGCTGTGAAGTCCGATCGTCCGTGCGGCTGCCTCTGGAGCTGCGGTTAGCTGGCGGATGGCGGGCATGGGTCCACACGTTCAAAACCTCCCTTTTTTATGTGGAGTTATCCCAAGGTTCACCACCTGTAAGCGGAGCCTAACTTGAGGCATCCATCTCCATCAGGAGCTCTCCTCGGAACTCAGAAGGATCCAGTTAAAACGGCTCCGCACGTCCCCCCACACCCCTGCGGTTTCTCTCCATCTACCTCACTTTGTTTTGTTTCTGTCTTGTCATTTGACCATCTGTTTCTCCCTTTTCGCATTTTTCTAAAAAATTTCAGTTCACTTTTTTTTGTTTGTTTTTTTTCTGTTTTGTTTTGGGTTCTTTTTTTCTTTTTTTTTTTTGGTCAAATTGATTAGAGCCAGAACAAAAAAGAACTTATTTAAAAAAAAAAAAAAGTTGTGATTAAGAACAGCTGACGTTTGTACTTTCAAAACGTATAAGTGATTTTTTTTTTTTTTTTTTTTTTTTACGAGTGCCGAAAAGACAAACACAGATCTGCGTCGTCTTTCTCGGGCGTTTTGTAGCCTTTCCTCTTTTCCTCTTCTCTTTTTCCTTCTCAGTTCCTCGCTTCTCCTCTCCTCTCCATTCCTCTCCCAGTCTTGCCCGCCTCTGGTCAGCCTTAGTTTTCTTGCTCCTGGGAGTGTTTCCAGTTTAGAGCTGAGGGATCTCTCCCTCTCCCTCGGCTCTATTTCCATTCCTCTCTTCCTTCCCTCTGCCCCCTTTTTTTTTTTCCCTGCATGTCTTCTTTTCTTCCCTCCTCCACCTCTCCCTCCCGCGGAGTGTCTCCACTCTTGGAGGCTGAGTGAGGATCAGATTACTCCGGGAGTCTCGGAGGCTCTCTGGCGAGGTGGCATTGGTGGAGGTGGAGGAGGGAATGGAGGGAGGAGGGAGGGAAGGAGATCAGGTTTCACATCTCCAGCACTCTCCTCTGTCTGCCTCACCTCCCTCCTCCTCCTCCCCAGCAGCATGGAGACAGAGTGGCTGAGCTGGGGAGGAAAACATGCAAACCGCCCCCCCTTCCTCCTCCCCGTCTTCCTCCTCCTCCCCGTCCTCCACCTCCCCGTCTTCCTCCTCCTCCTCCATACGTCCAGCCTCTCCGCTGCAGCACAGCAGATAAATAAAGGCAGTAAATTGGAGCTGCGCACACAGAGGGACGATTCTTCACCTCCTCCACCTCCTTCTCCTTCACCTCCCCCCTCCATCCCTGCAGAGATATTTTATATCCTGCACTGTGTTTTTTTTTTTTCTTTTCTTCTTCTTCTCATTCTCCTGGATGTGTGGCAAAGGTGAAACGGCTTCAGAGAGACTTTGGTTTCTGGAGACGAGCAAAGCCGGGGATCTAACCTGGAATCAGAAATCAATTGAATGTGTCTAGTGGTAAATGCAAAAGAGGCCCCGGCAGTGGGACTGATCTCCATGGTTGTGAGAGACTGCTGGCTGCAGGGGCAGCTGCAGTGATAGTTGTAGTAGTTTTAAGTTGTGTTTCCTGTAGAAGATCTTCGCACTCGTGTTGCCGCAGGATCTTTTATTTATCGGCCTCAGTGGCATTAGCAGGTTTTGCGATGATTTAATAACGAAACTTGGTGGACAAAAAGTTTTCAGCCCTGCAACAACAACTGTAGGTTTTGTCAGAGTACCAGAGTGCCTACAAATCTGCGGTGCAATGATGTAGGTCGACAGCAAGGGCAGTTTTTTTGTAAATGTGCAGATGAATTATGGCCAGTAAAATGTCAGGAAACGGTAAAAAAAAAAAATTAGTTACAGTTACATAAGACAGAAAAAACACTCCAGAATCTGGATCAGATCTTTTGGTCTTGCATCGTTTCACCCCTTATTATGTTAATTCATTTTTCTCTTGCCTTTTCAAACCTGTGGTTACTGTGCTTTGCAGTTAACAAGAATTCTTATCACATTTGCAGAACATTTCTGAGGCCTGGAAAATGAGGAATATTTATAGATTATGTGTTCTGAAAGAACCTAAATCTGCATAGTGTAGAAGGCAGGTTAGAGGAGGCAAAAGTATGTTTATGATGCACACAGCAATCATTAATTTCAGAGAATATTCTAAGAATACCCGGTGTGATTTAGTTTTTGTTTTTTTAGAATCCCATACTGACTATAATCTCTTGTTTAATCCGATTAGCAGTCAAAATCCACCGTTTACTCATGTGTGGCGCTGGCTGCACATCAATCAGTGCATATCTGGCATGTGCACTTTTAGATATGACTGATAGTGTTATTTCTTAATCAAAATAGTTTTTCAATTGTCTGTTGATCACCTTGTTATAACTGTTTTTGATTTTTTTTTTTTTGGGTGGGGGGGGTTGTTAAACTGATAACTGGATTAGAACTGAGTATTTTGCATGTCAATATTTGACCTTATTTATTTCAACTTTATTTAATATTCCTTGAAATCAAAAAGCTCCAGTTTGAAAGACCAGGCGGTTTTTTTTTCCCCCTAATTGAATTTCATATGTTGCACCCAAATAGCCCCGGATGCCGTTTTTCTTCCTCTCTCTCCTCTGACATCCAGCTAAAGGTCGGAGCAGCCTCCATGTTGCTCGCGTCCCGAGACTTCAGTTGTCCTTTAATGGTATTGATCTCCGCTTTAAATACACCCAGCCCATCCCGGTGAATAATTCAGTTGGCCTCACCGCAGTGGCAGCAGAGCGCCGCTGCCGGTACGACGGCCGGAGGGGGGAAAAAACATGCCCTTGTTTTAATGCAGGATGTGCGGAAGGAGTTTGTCCAGGCCCGTCTACTCTCTCCGACTCTATTTCAGGCCAAGCTTGCCTTTTTTTTTTTTAAAAAAAAAAAACCTGCTCCGAAAACACGATTATTTGTGGCAGCGTGTGGTTTTGAAAAAGGACAAGTGCGGTCGCGCTGGTCATGTGACAGCGGTGAACGGGACGTCATGTCTCAAAATTCAGAAATCCGTAGGGCTCACCAAACCACAGGGATGTAATCAGTTATTTATGCAGAGCTCACAAGTATACTTTATTTTCTTTCCAACAGAACTGCATCACAGAACAGTGACTGTAGTAAATGACTAGCAGTGTTGTGTTCACTGTTTCTTTCTGGGAGGGTGAGGGGGGGCTGGGGGGGTTGGCAGCAAACCAGTGAAATATTGAGCATGATCAATTTGTGAGGTTTTCTCACTGACGTCGTCAATCGTGGAAAAATAAATTTTCCTGACTTTTTAACTGGGACTCTGCACTTTTCGTGGTACGACTGATATCATAAAAGTGCAGAGTCACATAATCGTGGGCCGGTCCGAGCGTAGGAAGTACGAGGCTCAATAGGACGACGTCCGTCAAAGTGAAACTGATCCCTGCACAAATTAGGGCAATGAAATGAGGCCCTGGTTTCTGCGACTCCGCTTTTGGGAGCCCTCAACTCAGCTGTCTGAGCACCAGAGGTCCTGGATTGCGTAGGGTTCATTCCCGAGGATTTTCCTTAATCCTCTTGTCCGATAGGTGCAGTGATCCCTCTGAAGTGAGTGTGGCCCCTGGCCTCCCGACCTTTGACATCGGCGGCGTGACCCTCTGTCAGCTCGCCACTAACGGACCCGTCTCCCCTCCGGTGAGTTGAGAGGTGTGTGCGGATGCGGCGGGACAGCTGAGCCTCGGGGATGCAATGCAGGTCTGTGGCTTCACACTCAAATATCGGGCCAGCCATCTCATGTGGTGATGTGAAAGTTTCACAGAACCTGATCCCCGGAGGTCTCGCATGCCCTCTAGCGCCATCCTCAGGTTGACTTTTCAGGGTACGAGTGAACTGTCTTGTATTCCTTTTTTAGAATTTGTGTCATATATTCATGCCCGCCCTCAGATTAATTGAATCGGCTTGGATTGACTCCACGAGGCGCCATCATCTGGTCAGATATTTGTATTTGTCCAGCACACCGGTCAATAACTGAACGACTAAACGACGTTCCCGTTTGCCTCAGCGGTGTTTTGGTGCTAATCGGCAAATGTTACCATGCCGACCGACTAAATTAACGTCATGGTAAACGATAAACCTGCTCCAAACTGACCTCAGCGTTTTAGTTCGGAGCATCAATTAGCTGAAGAACAGTTCCATGGGATCACATTTCCTTTTAATGTTTTTGACTGCAACCTAAACAGGATCTCATTTTAAAGTATGATGGAACATTTCGTGTTAATACACAATTATATACATGAATTTAAATTCCAAGTAGCATTAATGTTCTTAGTTACTGCGTTTTGCAGTTAAACCCGTGTTAAGTGTGATCCAGCATCATGTCAGTGGGAGCTGGGCTACAGGCAGCTTTTCCTGTGGATCGTTGAGTACGTTCACATTTACACTTATCGGACAGCAAAAATATGACAACATGAAACCAGGGCTGAAAACAAGTCGATTGATGGAGGAGTCGGTGGATAGAAAATCAGTCTACGACTTTTTTGATGAGTGATTGAGTAATTGAACCGATTTTGGTTAAAGCCGCTTTGACTGGGCGCAGTTGTCTAGTTTCTAGTCCAGGTTTGCCGGCCCAACTGCATGCAGCCGTGAATTTCTCAGTATATTCCTGGTCATCCTGCAGGCTGCACCCTTGAGGAGGCAACCCACCCACCCCTCACCCTCCGTTGCTCCCTCCCTCCCTCCCTCTGTCCATGTTTCTGGTCTTTAATTTCAATTAGCTCTGGCTGCTGGTTGACTTTGATGGCATTAGTCTCCTCCCAGCCTCCACACTCGTCCCCGCGCTCTCGTCCTCCTCTGTTGGTTTTGGGAAAGCTGCCGGCTTTACTTGCTGCGATCGGAATCGGGAGCGATCTGCCTGCACTTCCTGCCGGCGTCCAGCCCACCGTGCAACCGAGCAGCCACACGCAGCCACCGAAGACCACGTTGCCCCTCTGTGGCTGTTTTTTTTTTAAATTTAATTTATTTTTTGTTTGGGGGCGGGGGGGTTTGGGCTCCTGGCATTTCCCTGGACAGTCGGCGTGCTGCTCCACCAATAGCTCACCATGCGACCTTTTGTCAATAATAAACAGAGATAATTGAAGCGTGTCCCGCCACTGCGGGACAGGTGGTTCTGCGTGAAAAATCGGGACGGTCCAGACGGGGACGCCCTGGCAGCGAACCGTGCGCCGTTCATTAGCTGCATACTGGAGCGGAGCCGCGGGGCCATTTTCCACGGCCAGATAAACCCCTCAGCTGTGCGGCCCGCCGAGCCAGTGTTTGTACTGCAGAGCTCTGCCATCTTTCTGTTTGTGTTTATGCACCACACGGCTCGCATACCTCTGCCCGCCCGACCGCCCGCCTACCTTCTTTACGTGAGGAGGACTGGTTCCTCAGCTTTCCAGTCAAGCTGTGGTTTCACACCTTTATCTGACACGTCACTCCAAAGCAGGAATTTGCACTAACCAGCTGCCTCGCAGCAGTTAACGCTCCGCAACAGACGTGGAGCGCTGCCAGTCCCCCGGCGACTCAGCTGTCGCACATGGACGGGCTAAAGTCGCGTCGAAACTTTCGACCCCGAGTCCATTAAGAGCAGTGAGGTTCGAGTTGGGCGACACAAACACGGTGAACTGCCCAAATGTTGCTCAGAAATTAGTACGACGTGTTTGTTTTTAATGGCCCTTTTTATGTAACAGCTTGCACTGGATAAAAAGCAAGAGCCCACTGATCCACATCTCGCTGCATATGGAACTTGAGAGAAGTCTGGAGAACAGATTTTTTCATTTGGAATTCATGAGAAAATAGGAAGTGAGCTCACAAGTGTGTGTTTAACATGTTGCAGAAGTTATGAACTATGTGTAACTGAATGAGCATACAGTTAGAGTGATATCAGCTAGTTACTAATAAGGCGGAGTCTCATCATTACGGCTGTTCGGTCACCTGGGCACCAGATCTAAATCAGAACTGGCTCCCTGAATCCGTCCCTGGCTGCGGTCACCAGATTTCAATTTTTGAATCTATCCATGGGATCAGAGTGTGGAAAGAAAAGATTAAATTGTAGCAAAAGGCAAAAGATGGATAATTGAAGTCAGAGTGTGATGACGCTCCCTCTGCTTCCACCCCCCCACCGCCCCTCCACCCACTCCTACACTGGAGTTTTCTTTAAATAGCTGGGCAGCTTGTTTCAGCTAACAGCCCAGAGGAGCTTCCACTGACACCGAAATAATCTGCAGAATCGTCAGCACACATCAGTCCGTCCGTCCTCCACCGCTGGGACTTCAGCCGGCCATCTTTGTTTAGAGCTGCAGCGAGGCCAGGGTGGGAAATTACCTGGTTCACCCAAACATCCATTGAAAGATGTTCTTCCCTCCAAAGGTCCAATTTTCCAAGTTTGTAAACATTGTATTTCACCCATCGACGCTTAATCATTTGCTTTTGATGTGACGACTGTCTGTGCTTTGATTTCACGGAACTCCATGTAAGTTAATGCTGCGTGGAAACATGCAATTATGATCATTCAGTAAGATATTTTTTAATTTGTAACCGCAGGTGACTCAGATGTTCTGTAATGAAAACATCTATTAAATACCGCTTAAAAAAAACCCTTTTAAATACTTTTAAGTTTATCTCCTTATTTTTCAAGTGATTGTGACTGCTTTTAAGTTCTTAAGTTTTTCTTCTTCCATCTTTACAAAGTGCTGCTCCGGTTGTTGTATGATTTTTGTCCTTTCTTGGAACAGCAATAACCTCGCTTTCAACGTATCAGCCATGTGTTTTTGTTTTTGCACGGCCAATAATGATGAAAATGCACAAGCGACGGGCGTTGTTGTTGTTGTTGTTATCCTAAAATGGTAAAGAACAACAGCGCTCATCCATGTTTACGTGGCCTGTTACTACCAACAACATCTGCATTTCCAACTGCAAGTAAACCGGTCCACATGTAGAGATGTAATAGTCTTCAGGAGCCGTTATTTTCTGCTTCTTACTCTCCTTAATGTGTACAAGCACAACTTCTTCTTTTCTTTTTTTTAAGCTGGTTTCTGCCCCGATATGCAGAATCACAATATGGCGACTTATTAATTAAATTAACATTATAAATTAGAATTATTAACCACTGCAAAAGACGCCATGTTTACGTATGTGTCTTGGTTTTTTTTTTTTTTTGACAGGATTGTGCAAAAACTACAGTTTAGATTTCACCAAATTTGCTGGAGGGTGGCCAAAGGAAGATCCCCTTCATAAATATGCAGCAAATTTGTTTAAACATCGAGAAATCTATGGCTGAACGCCGTTGCCTGTTGGGACTTTTTTGTCTTTATTTTCACCAAATCGTTTTGTAAAAACAAAACAAAAAACCCCCCTGAAGAAATCATTGACTGGTGGGTATGTAGATGGGCAAAACCTGAGTAAATGAAAACACAGAGCGACCACTTGTTCCCTTTTTAGACGTGTTTTTCATTTCAGCGCGTCTCTCCCCTCCTTGCATACGATTTACATGAATTACAACCAAAATGTTTCCTCCGTAAACATTTAATTTTCCCAGAGTCTGGGGGGGGGGGGGGTTTCCTGCATGGTTTTTGCCGTTTCCACTCAGCTGTTTGAATTCATCATAGTTCACATAAAATAGCTGGATGGAAAGCAGATCTGTTGCACTTCAGTTCGTCCTGGTGTGTGGGAGAGCTTGATCTGGTTTTCCCTCCCGCCTGTCTCTTGTACTTTGCTTCGTCTCTCCATCCACAAATGAGGTGTGTGTGTATGTCTGTGCATGCGCGCGCGTGCGTGTGTGTGTCGGACGGAGAGGCAGCAGCTGTTTTTTCGCCAGCCTCGTGACCGCTCTCAGCCCCCGTCTTCGGACATCTATTTTCTGCTCGCCTCTTCTATAATAACTCAGCGGCTGAATCCCCCGCCGCTCTCCTCCCATGAGCTGGAGCCGAAAGCTCACACACACACACACACACACACACATGGGCGCGCGCGCACACACAAACACAGTCCTCCTGCTGCTGGTCAGCTCATCAACACAGTTTTCCACACTGGCTTGAGCAGATTTTCCAGCTGAGTGTGTTAGTTTTGGTGGCAGCAGGGTGGTGTAGTGCGAAGCCAGAAGAGGCGGGCTCATACCTTCCCGAAGAGCTGCTGCTCGCCGCTGACCTTTCACCCCTGACCTCATGAGAGTAGCTCTGGCTGGGGGGTTTTTTCACCCCAAGTGTCCCTGTTGGTCAGTCAATCCAAGGCCTCTGGTCCAGAGTGAGATATCTCGACTAGCTTCCAGACCTACAAGGATACTCCTGCAGCGAATAGCCCACCATCGATTTAAGCTGTTGATTAATTGAGGTAACACATTGAAAATTTGGTGTAAAAAAAAAAATGTGGAAAAACAACCAACAAAGTCTCCTGAACTTGAAGCTGACGTCTCCAAACCTCTTGCTTTCTGCGGACAAAAGTCTTAAAATCCAAAAAACATTGCAGTCAACTAACAGGTGTGACAGAGGAAAAAAAAAAAACAGTAACACCTTCACGATTTAAGCTGAAAATTTTTTTTGCTATTATTGTCAGAACAAAAAGGGAAATATATAATAGTAAAATATTTGCTGATCTTTTTCCTGTCCAAGGTCAGCAAGAGGTGGCGAGATGAGCCCATCCTTGTGCAGATGCTAAGAATCTCGTGCACGATGCTCGGTTGTCCGGCGCGGCAGCCTCGCTTATTAATGGTGTCAGATGTTAAACCCTCCTCTTATTTTGTCGGTTTTAGCTGCCGTGTGAGCGGCTTCCTGTTCTGTCTGCAGTAAACCACTGGCCGGCGTTTGACTCTCCCCTCTGCACTCTGGGTGTGAATATTAACTCACTCGCCTGACGCGGGCCTCCTCCGTGAAATAAAGCCCCCTTTGAGGATCCGCATGTTGTCAAATAAAAAAGGCTTCTGTGCTGGAGAGGATGTGGAGGAGGCCGCGACGCGCTGCCATGCTGCTCCACTTATCTCCTCGCAAAAGGCAACAAGCCACAAACACACTCGCATCACACTGATCTTATGATGTAGCGGGTCATTACCCAGGAGTCTTAGAGAAGGTTCCAGGGGGCTTTGAGAGAGCTGCCCTCGTCACTTAGGGAGATGCAAGGAGTCTGAAGGGGCGGGTTGGCCGGGGGGAGGGGGGTTCTGAAGAAGACCTGAACGACGTCCAGTTGGCCCTGAAGGGTTTCACGTGGCTTGACGGGGTGATTGAGTTGCAAGTCGCTTAAACAAGAGCTGTCTCTGTGTCCCTCCCAGGTTGGTCCGATGTGACCGGCTTCCTCCGCCCCAGGACAACATTTCCCATGGAGCCTTGCGCCGACATGCACACAGTTCCAACATGGAGCCGCCAGTCAGGTATGCTAACGTGTGCACACACACACACACCAGAGGCCTGTTCCAGCTCAGCTCCTTGCAGTCAGTGTGTAACGTCTGCAGGATGTTTATTTACTGCCGCCCTTGAGTTACTGCCTGTCTCCAACACACACATGCACGCAGGCACACACACACAAGCACACACACACACGCAGAGAGAGAGAAAGAGAGAGAGAACATAAACATTATGTATTTTGTGTACAGGCGCCGGTGATTACAGATTAAAACTTGATTAGCCAATGCACCCAACCAGCCAGCCCCACCCTTTGAGGAGATTAACCCTTGACCCCGGGGATGAAGACAGAGCTAGCCAATCACCAGGCTTCCTGGCTTTTTAATTGCAGGCTCTGATTGGGTCATTTGAGCTGTCATCTGGTTTGATTAATAACCGCAACGCAGGAGAGCAGGAAAGGCACTGATTGCACCCAGCCTGAAGGCTGTCGTCTGGATTTGTGCGTGCGCTCGGGTGAGGTCATGCCTCAAAAAGCAAAAGAAGTGTGTTATGTTCCCGCCCGGCCAACATCTGGAACATCGGCCTCATGGACGCATCCAGTGAGTGATGAGGGAGAAAGTTGGCCCGGACAGAAAGTCGTCTTCCTCTCCACAGGTACAGCTGGTTACTCTGCCCAGCCATCAGTCTGTTTAAACTCCGCTCATCCGCCTGCTTCCTGTTATCACATCTCCTGGGTTTGAACGTTCAGCGCGTAGCTGCTTCCATTTTTACACGTTCACCGTGTCTGTTTTTGTTAGACAACGGAGCCGGGTACGAAATTGCGGTTTAATGGCAGCCCATAAATTCCAGCTGTTAGCCGGCGTCCATTCCCAAGCTGCCGCTCCGCCGATCGAATCATTATTTTACATTGACATTTTAAATGATGGATCACAAAGAATGTTAGAGGTTAAGGTTGTCCTCTTAACTTTATTGCCTTGAACCCTCACCGAGGAACCGACTCGCCCACCAACACCCGCTCACGTCCAACGTTTTGTCTTGAGTGCGCGAGCGTCCAATCAGTGGTCACGGGCATTTATTCGCTTCGCCTGCGATTGGCAGCGATGTAAAATTGGCACTCGGTTCGAGAGTTCACGCAGCGACGTTCGAGCTAACGTTTGCATGTCATAGCAACGTGCAGGTAACTTGGCCTCACTGCCAGCTCGGCCGCCAATTCCATCCGTCTCGGTCGAAGCGCCACTCGACCGCTGAGTTTGCGTGGCCTGAAAGAGAGACTGGAGCGCAAGATGCAGAAAAGGCGTGTTAAACGGCATCACACTGGCTCCCATGTTGCCCGCCAATGTTTACTACCCTGTTTTCTGCCACATTCCTGACATCACCAACGTGATGACGCCGAACATGAAAGCACCAGAAGGGAAGAAGGAACTGTAAATCAGACCCGAGGTCGCTGTAAATGCGAAAAGAGTCGCTTGTTTTAAGCTGCTTTACTTGCTTTGGGGAAGAAAAAAAAAATCCCTGCGCATACTTGCTAATTTTGGTTCAGAATGGTGTTAAAACGCGCGGGTGCCTCCCAGCTTTTGGGACAGTCGTTTTATTTCGAGCAGCTTGACACCGTTGAGTTTTCGAGAAGCTTATGACGACTGCATGTCGAAAAAAAACCAGGGAGGGAGATTTGCTGCTTTTGTTTCTGGATGAGGTGACTCAAGTGTCTGACTTTTCAGTGCTCGCTGACAGACCTTCAAACAGAGCCGTCCAGTCTGCAGCTCCAAATCACTCCCATATGTCCCTCGGCAGCCTCACCCCGCTGCACTAACACACAGCAGCAGCAGCAGCAGCAGCAGCAGCAGCAGCAACGCTCGCTTTAGATCCGCTCGGCTCGGCTTACACTGCAGCCCCGAGTTTTTTTTTAACTAGACTGACTGTTCAAAAATATGGCCGATTTCTGCACGGAAGAATGTCGGAATTCCTCGAGGAAAAAAAACAACAATTTGCCGAAAGCTGAAACGTGGTCGAGTGGAAATTGGACGCGATCGCCCTACGGCGGCACGAGCAGTCGCGGCGTATCGAGATATCGGCGAGTGTGGTGCTTTTTTTTTATTTTATTTTTCTTTCGATAAACGGTGAAGCGCGCTGGATTCAAATAAACACGCTCAAGTGCGGCGCGCTCGTCTGGCGGTCTCATGTCAGATGCCATTCTTCCTGTCTGAACACGTCACTCCACCTCTTGTCCTTTCCAGCTCCCCCACTATTTTTAGCAGACGTTTTCAGCGCGTCTGTTCTTAAAATCTCCCATCACGCTTTTCCAGTCTGCTGGCTTTTCTGTGTTTTTATGTCTTTTCAGTTGTTATTTTGCTCCCGTCTCTTCGGTCATGTCATCTCTTGAGCAGCTTTCTCATTTCACTTTTATTCACACACACACACACACACAGAGGCAGGACCACCTATACTGTTGCGTCGGCTCCTTGGGACTGGCTGTAGTTTCCAAGGCGACACGGTGGATGAAACCATCCGGCCTCTCCTCATGCCGTCCAGTCTCAGAACCAGACCACACACGCGCGTGCGGCCAATAATCCGTCTGCTGCAATTACAGTTATATTTAATTTTTATGTTTTTACTTTTATGCCTCTCGGGGAAAGTTGTCCGAGCTCCAGTCTCTTCAGTTTTCCACTCCTTCATGCAGGGATCACAGCAGTGCCGCTGAGGCAGAAAATGACATTTTGCAAAGGGAACATCCACCACCGCACCAGAGAGAAAAGTAGCGCCGGCTGTGGAAAGTAGCCGTCGTTCCCCACGGCCGATCCACACCGAGGCGGCAAGCGCGGCCGTCGATGTCCAGGAGTGTTTCAACACTTTTCATTACCTGCTTCCCACATTCCAGCAACAGTGGGAGTGAGCAGGACGGGGGAAGGGAGAAGCGGTCAAGGAGGGGGAGGCTAGTATTGATGAGCAGCAGCAGTAGTTAGGAATGATCAAGTAAACATTTCACCATCTTCAGCCTGTCAGCAGAAAATGTACGAGCGTATGTTGTGACATCGATTTTACTACAGTGATTGAAAGTCCGTTGGTCTTTTTTTGTTTTGTTTTGTCAGAATTTTACGAGTGGAGTTTTTCCTCATTGGTATGGAGGGTCTCTGGGCAGAGGGTGTCTGCCTATGCACAGATTGTAAAGCCCAGTGAGGCAATGTGAGTTGTGATTCTGGGCCATACGAATTAAATTGACTTGAAAATGGATTTTTCCAATCCGTTTGTGGAAAAAAACACCACGCTTACATGTCACGTTGCGCCAGTTCCTCCCTGCCCCCGAGATACCGTTCATTTCAAAGGGAACGGTCGTCACACTTGAGGATTTTCTCCCCCTAAAAAGACAAAATGCCATTAAAATTTTAAATCCCACATTTGTGAAGTCGGTTATGATCGTGATCTCTCCTGTCAGAGTTTTGGAAGCTTGAATGGAGTTTCAGACTGTATTTTTGAGCTCCACATGATCTTGCCAATAGTGGCTCTTGGCTGCTTGACAGAATTTTTTTTTCTTTTTTTTCCCCCTCTGTGTGAAAGAAAAACACAAGCCTTCAGAAACACTTTTAGGGCTGACTGACCCTCTCAGCCTCAGAAACGGCAAACCTGAAGACATTTGCTAGCATAGCAGCACGAAGGACACAAACCACAAACTACACACAATATAACCCTCAAAATGCAAAAGAAAGTCTCATATGCATGGTTTCGTTCTTAAATAGGCCTCTCCGGATAATTTTGATAATTACCGGAAACATATATTGCCTAATATTTTCACCAATAAGGTAGCTTCTTTTTAATTTATCAAGTTTTGGTCTTGGGCAGTTGTTTAGCTTTGTGTTTTTTGAAGTGGTTAAGCGGAGCCGATGCTGAGTAATAGATGATGAATATAATTATTAGTTGCAGAGTTAAATGTTGACAAGAAGCAAAAGAATGAAAATAATTACAATGCAAGTAACCATCAAGGTCCTTAGCAAGATAATGTTGGTGCTGGTTTTTTACGTAACTACTTTTGTAAGAGTTAATTGGACGCTGGCTGGATCAAACCCAGAACCTTTACACGCTAGTTACAAAAGCGAAATCATTTTTTAAGTTCATTGGTAGATCAAAGAAATGATTGGGATATTAAAAAAAAAGTAATTTATTTCTTTTTTAAATGAAATTGTCATTGCACTCATGAGAAGATGAAAAAAGCTCCAGATGTTTCTCAGTTATTCTGGATATTCCTGGGTTTATGTGAGTGGGTGAATCCAGGAGCGTTTGTCAGGAGTCAAGGAGGACTGATGGAACTGGATCGTAGACTCTGGATGGCCTTCCTCTGTTTGCGTATAACGTCCTCTTGGTCCTGATCACTGATCAAATTTGGTCAATTTTTGGCTCCGAATTTGTTTTATGATTGGATTATTGTTCTGATGCCCTGATCATGTGATCAAAGTGATGCAGAGGGACATAGTTTCGTTTTATTTTATTTTTTTTTAATTACGTCCCTTGAAATGATTTTACTAATATTATTTCCGAGCTTGGTTCTGTTTACCATATTAATTTTAACCGCTGTCGGCCGCATCAGGGGCTAACCGGTTAAACTGGGAAGGCCTCGTTGGGAAAGTTCTCGCTCTCCAGTGTCCAGTCCGATTATCAGTATGATTTATGATCACTATGTTGTTTTTATGGTCTGAGTGGGTTTGCTTTATGAGTCAGCTGGAGGACAAAGGCAACACTGTGCTGGTGATGGATAGACTTGTTTCTATGGTGATTAGAGTGATTAAAAACACCTTTGGGGTCTGAACCACATCATATGGCTTTATTACTTAATTACTTTACTACTTTGTGACCAGGCCCCTCGTCTGTCTCCACATGGAGTCTACCAAGACTGATGTACATTCTGTCGGTATCCGGTCGGTAATGCGCGAATATACACGATCAAGCATAACATTATGACCACTGCATGTTTACCATAGCATGTAATGCAACAGCCACGCAATAAACGCTCGCTTCCGGGGGAGTTTTATGTTGAATTTTTAATTGAATCTATTTGAAAGAGAGGTGTGACATATCGTAATAATTGTTATCGAGAATGTAATTTGTGATGCTGTTGAACTGTACTGGGTTATGCTATGAGCCGTCCCTAATATTTTGGTCAGCCCACTTGTTTATATTAGGGTGCCAAAATATTAGGGACAGCTTTCAGTACAACCCAGTACAGTTCAACAGCAACCACATCATATGCTATGGTAAGCATGCAGTGGTTTTAATGTTATGGCTGATGGGTGCTCTCATGCTGCAAGTCCTGCGTGTGTCCAGTTCACGCGCAGGATCTTCAACCTGTGTCTCCCCAGTGGACGCAGGGTAATCCGTGTTGCTCCGACATGATAAAGCTCGCAGCTACTCAGCGGATCTACTGTCGGCCTTTTTTTTTTTTAATAAATCACACTTCGCTGCTGCCCACTCTCAGTCCCGCACGCACGCACAAACTAGCCGGCCGATTGCGTGTTTGTGTTGCTCAGCGGCTAAAACGAGGCTGAAACGTTGCCGGAGTCTGAGGTTTTATTCCCTCTGAGAAGACTGAAGGCCAACAACTGCGTGGTCTGCAAAGGGCTTTAATCTTCCTGATCATACAGTAAATATTAGTGTAATATGCGTGACTGTCTGGCCGCATGGGAGCAATCTTCATATTTTGTGAAGTAAAGATTTGGTGATTGTAGATTAACGTAATTGTAGTTTTCTATTGCTGTGGACACTTTTATTTTTTTATGATTTTACTGTCTTTATTGGCAAACATTATCTTTAAGCGGATGAGACTGATGATCAAGTTTGTCGATCAAAATTTAAACTTGGAATGCAGTAGTTTATTGGAGTCAAGCGCAATTTTGTTCATGCAGACTGGAACTTCTCAGAATATTCAGAATCAATAGTTGCCTCTAATCAACAGATGAAGGCAGTCGATGATCTAGTGAGACGCCGTCAAGGTTGTCGGTTCAATTCCCACCGAGGCCATCAAGTCAAGAATCTTTCTGTTGCTTAACGACTTTAAAAATCATCCAGATTGTGCATCATTAACCATGTAGAAGAGCATTACAGGTAGATTTGGGGGATTAAAGGATGGCGATGAAGATGAGGAGGATTAGGAGGAGGAAAAGCAGAGGGAGAAGATGCAGGGAGGAAGAGGCCCGCAGCGTTGCTCACCGTGGCTCGGGGTATTCTGGGTATTCTTATGCTAATCCATCGCCGGGGATGAGGCGCAAAGCAGCCAAGCAAACAATGGCAGTGGAGCCAGAAAGTCTGGCCTGCAGTCTCCCAGGCCCTGAAAGGCATGTCGGGCAGGGCGCCGACACCAACGGGAGGCTGCTGCAGCACCCAGAGGCCCGCCTGCAAGGAGGGGCCCCTGGAGGGGACGGGGAACGGGGCCAAGATGAAGGAAGAGAGGGGAGAGTGGAGAAATGAGAAGCAGCAGGGAGAAAGAGAGCGAGAGAGAAAGAGAGAGGAGGGGGGAATACGAGGGAAAAGCGAAGGAGAGGAAGACATAAATGGGAACCGGAAAGCGGCAAATGGAGAAAGGAGGAAGAGGCAGGAAGGATGAGGGAAAGGAAAGAAGTGAGACGGGGGGCAGAGAGGGATGGAGAGCAGGAAGGGGAAATGAAAACCGTGAAAAGGGAATGGCATTCTGGTAAGGAAATGATGTGATGGAAGGAAGAGGAAGGATTGGACATGGACTACTTATCTAGATGGCGCTTGAATTACGGCTCAATGATCTTCATTCAGGCAATAATAAAACGGAACATCATATCGTTAATGCTTTGCTTCCTCCGCTGTGCGGTTCTCGAGATGTGCTGCGTCACATCCTCTGCGTGTGTGTGTGCGTGTGTGTGTGTGTGTGTTTCTGATGTCACACACCACGGGATGTGTGGGTCTGGCTCGTGTTTTTGTTTCTCCTCGTTGGACGGCTCTGTCACAGGTTTGAACTGATGAACGTGCGGAAATTCATGTTTGTGGGCAGTTTCTTTCTCGTCGCTCACGTCCGCCGCCGCCCTCGGACTTCTGTTAATAACCAGGCGGGCATCGCCGGCCCGCCCACACTTGATCATCAGGTGATTTTTGAGAAGAGCAGAAACAATATTGATCGATAACAGAGGATATTCTGGTTTTAGAAGGTTGGTTAGACAAAATAAGAAATGAAGATTTCACATTCTGCCCTGGGAAACTGCGATGGACTCCCCACGCCCCCCATCCCTCCACTCTGCCATTCTACAGACCAACCTTTCAATCAATAAACAGCACTAATTGATCTTAGCCAAAGCAAAGCTAGGGCCCTGATTGGAGAGATAACAAACACGGCGCGAAACAGTAAAGCGTGAAAACAAACCGTCCTGCCACCTTGCCGCGCTCCGCCTCAGCCCGCCCCCTTTAATACCGGCCAGCGATCCCAATCTCCCCTCATTACTGCATTTATTTGTAAAGCTCAGAAGCTGTTGGTCTCCGCCGGGCGTCCAATCAAGCCCCTCGCTGGTTTGTTTAGTCTGCCGCCGCTCCTCCGGAGCAGGAAGTGGAGACACATTAAATCCTGATTATTGATGTCTGGCCCTTCACACCGCAGTCTCTCTCGGGGGGGGGGGGGGGGGGGGGTTTTGTT
>CAAKHG010017582.1:6335-17809 GCA_901007715.1 Dactylopterus volitans
ATTATTCCTTTTTATCCCGTTTATATCGCTGACGCACACACACACACACACACACACACACACACACACACACACACACACACACACACACACACACACAAAATGTCCACCATGAGCGGTCGACAGCTCAATTTATGCGCTGAGGAGACGATGTCTGGATAAACAATTACCCATGGTGCACATGGTCTATGAGCAGCCTTCTACATGTCGCGGCGCGGCGACGCAGCATGAATATGAATCCCGGCTCCGCGTCTGATGGCACATTGTGAACCTTAACAGCCGTGTAAAATCCATTGAAACAGCTAACAGGATCAACTCCACTCATGGAGTCGCGTCCTCACGCATGTCACTTCCCATGAGCACTCGGGAGACGTCCGCCCGCCGCCCCGCTCGCGCGCTGCTCCCGTAACAATGCATGAAACGAGAGTCGGTTTCTGCGGACGTCCGATTGCCGTGGCGAGTTTCGCCAGGCGGGAAACGCTCTGGCGCAGGTTTGCTCGTGGCCGTAATTACATAAATCAGCGCTCATTATCGTTGCAGATTAATCAAATACTACAATTATATGTTTAACACTCGGCTCAGCTGATAATTACACTTTCTTCTCTTGAGGAAACAAACTAGCTCGAAGGTGTGTGTGTGTGTGTGCGTCTGTGTGTGTGTGTGAGTGTGTGTGTGTCCCATCTGTGTATGGTTGAGGCCGTGTTGCGTGGACGTGTGTGACCTCATTTCCTGTGTGTTCGCCGTGTCGCCGGGTTGGCTGCTTGTCTGTGCTGCAGGGCCGTGATTGGCCGACAGTCGCTCTGCATCCGTCTCTGTAAACCGGTTTTTCCCCGTTTGATGAGCCGCTGCGGTAACGGCAGACATGACGGCTGTAACGGCTGCATGAAAGAAAACGCCTTTACGTCCACGCTCATGTTTATGGACTTTACACTGCTTGTTGCTAAAATAATAAAGGTGACAGTGACGTGATTATAGAATGTAGCGTCTAACATCCCATGCATAGTGAATCCAGCAGTGTGTGCATGTGTGTGTGTGTGTGTGTGTGTGTGTGTGTCTTCTGTGGCTGCTGATGTAGCTCCGCCGTGTTCTCCAACACCATGTTTGCACTCATCTTTGTCTGCACTCAGAAGCTGTGGCTGTGCACTAATGACGATGATGATGATGATGATGATGATGATGACGAGGATGTTTTCAAGCTAACTCAATAACTCGCGGCCGCATGCACGTCTGTCGTGTCAACAACAGCAGCGACCAGCATGTGATTCTCCCTGTAAATGTGGCTTTGATAATAAATAAATGCCTCATGAAAATTAAATGTGAAATGAAGCTTTAATTCATCAAATGCAGTATATGTGTGCAATGAACCTTTGATTCGTAGGATGCAAGGTAAATGTGACATGACACTTTAATTCATTACATATTGCAGATGTGAAATGACCCTTTAATTCATGTAATTCCAGTATATATGTGAAATGACCCTTTAATTCATGTAATTCCAGTATATATGTGAAATGGCCCTTTAAGTCATGAAGTCCAAGGTAAATGTGAAACGACGCTTAAATGAATACCAAACACGATAAATGTGAATTGAAATTTTAAACAAATGTCATACAGTATATATTTAAAATTAGCCTTTTTTATATAATATCTAAAATAATATATGTGAAATGAAAATTTCATGTATACAATATAATGCCCTGTATGTGCTAAAATAGCCCCATCTTGATTTCATATGATGCTATACTGTACATTTTAATAGGGCCTTTATTTCATATAACATCATTGTGATATAATATATTTCTCAATATAATATAACACAAGATAATATAAAATAATATACTATATAATGTGGATGTAAAATGAGGCCTTCATTTGAGGAATTCAAGCCTGCTTCAGCTTTTCTTGATTTAAAACTAAACACATTTCTAAATGTTCTATATTTTTGAATATTGAATTTCGAATGTTTTGGGGGGATTTTTTCCCTCTATTTACGAAACCAGTCTGCTGCTTTTTCTGATCCATATTTCCCAGCGTTCCACTGACAAACAGCTACACTGAAACAGATCACAGAAGAAGAAAACGCCTCGTTTCTTCTCTGCTTGCCGACGCCGAGTTTGACATGAAATCTACAACTTTCAAAATGAATAATTCTTTATTTGCAAAGTTAAAGCTGATTTTTATTTGCGCAGAAAATCACAGACGCCACCAACAAATATGCTAAAATGCCAATCAAAAATCTTTATGGCAGGACGCTGAATATTTCCATGGGTCTTATGGAGGATGATTTTATATGTCGTACCAACTTAAATAAACAGTTGGATATTACTGACATTTAGGATGTTAGTCACAACATACACGTGCACATTTTAGTGCAGGACCTCACCTTGAAACCCTCACAAAACATGGAAGAAATGAAAATATTTGACTAAAACAAAGCATAGCTCAATTTCTACAAGTCTGACATCAGCATTGAAGCAGGTCTGACCTGCAAATGATCATTTTGATTACTAGAACAAAAGTTTTTTTTTTTTTTTAGTCAATATTAATTTTTTGTTGTTCTTAATTTTCCTGACACCTTTATGCTAATTTCCTGGATGTTTTTGAAAAGGAATGTACATGGAAAAAAAGATGATTTATAATTAAGCAAAAAAAAGGCCAAAGATTAGTAAAAGAAAAACAACAACATCAAAAAACACTAAAACTGTATTTGTATGATTTCTGAATAGCTAGATTTGAAGGTTCGATCAGATTTCTTGGGTTTAAATGTTGATTCGAGGCGTCTGGGCGCAGCAATAATATGGATATCTGTGGGAAGTCGTCGCCTCAGCTGGAGGCCGGAGATGGTTGAGTCAACTTGAGGCGCAGACGGAGCCGAACGCTGCTGCATTTAACAAAAAAAAAAACCCAAAACCACAAAATTTCCACCTTCTATAATGATTAATATACAGAAATCAAAAACTACAGCATCCTTGTATGTGCAAAATAAAATTGCTGTCAGCAGGTGATATCTTAATTTCATTTAAAAGCTAAAACGACTGCGAGCAGGAATGTTGCTGCTTCCATTAAAAGACACTTTTTTAAAAATTTCTCTATAAACTGCCAGATTGAACTAGTTTTTGATCATTTTGGGGTATTTAAAAAAACCCAAAACATTTGCATACAGAATTTTTTTTAGATTGATTGAATAATAAATAGCAATTCGAAGCCATAGTTTTTCCACCATAATTTAATTCTGTTATTATGTAAATCGTCTACACGTGCTGGCACTTCTGGTTCGAGGCGGACCGCATCTCACTGCCTCGCACGAGGGACATGTGCAGTGACAATAAAGTTGAGTCTAATCTAATCTAATCTAATCTAATTTGATTTGATCTAATCTAATCTAATCTAATCAATAACAGACAAAAGCGTCAGGCTGCATTTTGGTGTGAAAGAGATGTAAATATCACCTGCATCTAAGAGTTAGGTTGTGCTTGTACGATCAACAACTACGCGTAGGTTCGATGACGAGAGGAAACGGTCACTGAAATGTTTGATCACACGTCCGAGTTTCATAAGACGAGTTAACGTGTCGGTGAGATATTTGTTTTTAAACAATGGCTTCATATTTCAATTAATCTAAGGAAGGCAGGGTGAGGCCATGCTATTTATGCTGCACATTTCACACACTAAAACAATTTATAGAGCAACAAGATGGAAGGAGACATGCAGCAAAACAATTTATGATTATCAAGCAGAAGTAAAAAATGAAAAGAGAATTAAAGAATAATTATAACACATTAGGTGCCTCAATAAAAACACTGTTGGCCTGGATTTCATAAAGGCCTCGTGAAACAGAAATGATCTCAGACCAGCTTATTCCAGGAATGAGGGGCGTAGAAACCCAAAGCTGCCTGGCCAAGGTTCTGGTTCTGGTTCTGACCCTGATACAGGAAGTGGCATGGTACTTCTTTAAAATGAATTCTCTAATACTAGCAATATTTTTAAGGTGATAGGAGCCAGATGTGTGTAATGAAATAAAGACCAGGGTCCATGACCACATTAATATTTCTGACCTCAGTTTTAACTTTTATTTTTTTTAAATTGTGGTAACAGGTAAATTGGGCCACTGTTATTAGTTGATAAGGCTTTATACATCTGAGAATTATTACTGTAATTATCATATTAAGTATTGAGGTTTTCTTGCATAATTTGAGCAGCTGGCAGCATTTGCAAATTAAACCGAGAAGGCCTCAGGATGGATCCCTGGGGAACCCCACATGACCACTTTGTTCGCTCTGATATGGCGTTTGATACCATTTGATAGAACGTGGCCTCTACTACATTAATATGATGTAAACAGGTTTAGGACCACGCCAGACAAACCCCGCCCCTTTTTCTAGCCTGACTAACAGTATTTGATGATCGAGCGCGTCAGAAATACTCCATGTAAAACACGAAGGTCAGCGTTAATATATGAGTTACATAATTTAGGACCCCAAACAGAGCAGTCTCAAATCCAGATTGGAGGACATAAAAAAAATTGGGGCGGATTAGAAATCGTTTAAATACAAAATATAAATGTACGTATATGTTAAAAAATTATTTTACATCAACAATTTTTTTTTTTTTTTTTTTAGGAAAGGGTCAATAAAAGCAAGTTAATATCAATTCGATTGTTATTCTATATTTGATACTTTTTTTTTTTTTCTAGAAATGAGGCTTTCAACACTTGGTAAAATACAGACATTTTTTTTAGCTCTATTAATCTTCATCTGTTCCAGATTCTAGGACCTAATTTCCAGTGGTGATGAGGGTGCGCGTCCACCCACCAGCAGCTCATAAAACAACCTGAAAATCATTCACATCCAAGAACAAAGTCAGAGCTCCCAAACTATTGTTGCTGCCAGCGATCAGCTGTCAGCATTTATTTACATCCTCTTATCACTTGATCATATTATGTCCTTTTTCATTTCTCCCCTGTAATCCCGTTAAAAACCGCAGTAATTAGAGTCTCAGCCAAAATCCAACCCAATCCACGGCTCCTCGTTAGGAATTCTGGGTCCTCATAGGTCACACGGTCCCACTGCATCTTTGTGTTTGGCCGTGTTGATGAAATTCGGGACTTCATGAGATTTGAACCTAAATATGAAGCGTATGTGCTCATGAGGGAGACGTCTGAGGGTTGATGAAGCTCCTGCAGCTGCTTCCAGGCCGCTCATTACTTATTAATAACACAATTAAGACGCATCGACGGTATTGATGGAGCGGAGAGAACTCGGCTCATTCGCCAAAAACGCTACAGGAAATATTCAGCTTTTCTTCCAATTAATTATGCATCATCTTTACTTTGCTCTCTCTGAAGACTGAAGCTGGCTGTAATGCAGCAGAGTGCAAATACAAAGAAGCAAACCGGCTGATATGAAATATGAAAAATGCCCTGGAGATTATTTACTTTACACTAAATGAACTGAATTCCAGCTGAATTATACACGTTTTTGTATCAACTGCAAAGATTTATCCCCCAAAAAAATGTTGGCCTGCACGGCCTTTATATCGTCAACATCCACAAGCTTTTCCAGCTTTTAATGAGTATGAGCATTTTCCCCCGTTAATATTCACATGCACCTTCAAGCTAAAATGGCACAGCAGATGTTTGATATCTTGATTTTATTTTATTGCTATTATTTTTTACAACATGTAGTTACGACCCATGTAATTACGACTCATAAATCAATAGGTGGAAGGCCTTCGTTTCTATAACGGTCACAGGAGGAAATCAGCTGACAGCAGCAGACGTGCAGCCGTGCAGATGTGCAGACCCGCAGGCCTGCAGGCAGCCGTGCAGATGTGCAGCCGTGCAGATGTGCAGCCGTGCAGATGTGCAGCCGTGCAGCGCTGCGGTTATGCAGTCATACTGGGATGCACCTTTGCAGAGGCTTCAGGTTGGCTAACACGTCTGCTAGCTCAGCTCCTCAGTCAGAGGGGCTGATGGGAGATCTTGAACCTCACGCGTGCACACACACACACACACACACACACACACACACACACACACACACACACGCGCGCGGGTCTCGACCTTCGTCTCGGCGTGGCGGTGGACACTGAGTCAGGCCAAGCTGCTGCCATTTGCTGCCAGTATGTGACTTTATGAATTAGATTTTTTCCAGGCATAGAAATGAACCATTTAGATTCAGATTATTTGCTCATTTGGTCCAAACACCACCTTTTTACACACCTTTGACGTCTTCGGGTGGACCTGCACCTCGACTACGGAGGCCTGGGGATCAGCAGGGTCCCCCCTTGGCTGAAGGACCTGGATCTCACCAGCTGCTTCCAGCACGCCAGCATGGACACCTCCGCGCTGGAGGACCCCTGCTGGACCTGCTGGACCTGGTGGACGGACGGTGGCCCACGAGGTCGCCACAGCAGCCACAGCCAGACTGTCAGACGCCGCTGACTCTGGACTACAGGAGCGACATTCTGAATCATCTCGGCGACGCCGGCAGGAGAACTGTGCCGACATGATCAGGTGAGATTCTCTGATGGCTCCGTTTTTGTTATTAAAATTTGACTGTGGAGCAGAACGTCCTCTTCTTATTTGGACTTGAGGTGGATGTTGTCGGCTCGCTCGCTCGCTCTGCCGCCGCCGCCGCTTCCATTCATTAGCTGCTTCGTGATCTAAGTTTTGGGAATCAATTGACTTTGTGTGCGTTAGTCGATATTCCTGTCAGAGCCGCTGATCACGGCTCCGCTAGCAGGAAGTGGAAGTCTTCCTCTGCTGTTTTATTGAATTCTGCACACTGGCAATAAAGACCTCCAAGACTCTTGCTGTCACCGGCTCTCCGTGGCCACGGCCATCTTTCCCTTATCATTCACGACAGCTATAAAAAGCAGCGACCACCTCTGTCACGAATACGTGACACTGAAACCGATCACCATCCTCGGACTGCTTCAGCGGGAACGTTTCCTCCTGGCAAACGTGTCTCGGCGAGGGTTTTCATAAACGCCGTCGAATTTCAGCAAACTCGCACTGGCCGCTTGGACGTGTTTATGGATGCCGCAGAAATGATTTTAAAAATGCTAAACGCAAGCAGGCCGGTTGTGATTCCATTCATCCTCTGAGCGTGGGCGGAGCTACACGTTTACGCGTGCGGGGCCCAGCCGCGGTGGTCCGGGGGGCACGTTTCCTCCTGCTTTTTTCGAACCTTTGGAGCTGATACACTGCTTGCAGAAACATCATCCTGCAGAGGCTAAAACACATTTACCATCTAATACAATTTCTGTCTCTTCTCATCATTCTGAAACCGTGACGTGGCAAATGTTGAGGGGGGCCGACTTTCATTCCTGCTGCCTGCAGAGAGGCGACATCTGACGGTGCCTCACACGGGCAGAAGATGAATCTGCTGTCAGGCGTCTGCTGCTGCTGCTGCTGCTGCTGTGCCACGTTGCAGCAGCGCTTGCGGGATCAACGTTTTTCTATCTGATACATCCCATAATAGTCTGATGTGCAAATAAACAATTACCAACCATGGTAAGCAAATTTGGTCTGAAGAACACTCAGAGGAACAAACAAGAGAGAGACATCTACTCACATTAGAAGAAACCGGCTGAGGGGGCACGTGAGCAACAACAACGTTAGCATAAACAACATGAGCAACGACAACGTTAGCAACAACAATGTTAGCAACAACAACATGAGCAACGACAACATGAGCAACAACAACATGAGCAACGACAACATGAGCAACAACAGCATGAGCAACAACAACGTTAGCATATGTTCATAACTCACTTCATTCATGTCCCTCCCTGCTCCTCCGTCTCCAGTCACTGGTCCCAGTAACCGGGACCTTCACATTTCCGCTGCTGCTGCTGTCACGCATCAATGATGCAACCAAACATCATAATAAGTAGAAAGCAGCTGTGGTTTTGCTGTCATGATTTTAATCTCGTGTTGAGCAACTTTACTTTCTCTTTCAGTCGTTTTAAAAGTCTCCTCAGATCCTCGATACAGTACCACATTAGCTAGCAACTATTAGCAGTATATATGCAATTGGTGTCAAAGATTCACAAAACTGCTGTTGCTGCTGGTCATGGTGATGATGGTGATGATGGTGATGGTGATGATGATGATGGTGATGGTGATGATGATGGTGATGGTGATGGTGATTCCTGGTGTCCTGATGGTCACGTTGCTCCTGGAGGTCACCTGAGGCTGGTCGTCGTTGGCCCGTCGTCGTTGGCCCGTCGCGCTCTTGCGCCTCATCGACGCCTCGCTCGCACTGCCGTCGCTGCCCCGTCGCTCTGGCGCCACCTCTGGACCAGCCTGTGACTTCCAGTTGTTCAGCTCTCAAACCAGCTGCAGTCTTCATTGTCATGGCAACGGAATGTAAAGAAGCAATTATTGAAGTCTTTATGTTTTCTCGCCGAGCCGTCGCCGCGTTTCATCGGCTTATTGGAAACTGAACATTCAGCCAAGCAACAGCAGGACCACAAGCTTCTCCAGAATGCTTTTATGTCGCTCTTTTTTTTGGTCAAATTCCAAACATGTATGTGGAATTCTGAGTATCAGCAGAATTAGCAGCTCTCAAACTCGCCATGAAATCCATCCGTGTTAGCGGCGGGAAGATGTGGAGCTCAGCAATCTATTTAATCTATTTAAAAGCCATCCCAGTCTCTCTCTCTCTGTCTCTCTGCGTCCGTCTGTCTGCGTCTGCGGTGGAGGTGACTCTGATTGGATGAGGGAGTCCAAACCTCAGCAGGCCGCCTCCCTCGCTCCTCCCTGGCTCCTCCCTCGCTCCTCCCTCGCTCCTCCCTCCCGGAATCGGATGAGGCCAAAATCGAGGAATGTGACTTCATCCATGTCGGCAATTCGTCCGCCTGACAAGTTTTTATACTTCAAATTCATATAATTTCTAATAATTTACATTCTATTTAAACCTTTATTTATTTTTTTTAGACCTAGACAGATATTTCTATCACTGACACAAAAACTGACTCATAAAAGTCGCTCTTTTTAAAGAAGCAACAGGCTGCGTTGTTCTGTGGACGCTGGTGGAGCCCCTGAGATGATTCGTAATTGAAATAGCCGATGTTCTGAACCTGGCAAAACTGCAGCATTATTTGAAATTATGAAATCAATTTTGAAACCATAGTGAGATGGAAACTACAGGTGGAGAGAAAAAAACGTCAAAATAATAAAAGACAGCAGGCTTATGAGATAATGTCACAGCGCGACTGTGTATGAACATAAATGGGAAACAGCTGAGATATCGATTCGTCCAGTTTTAGCAGTTTTTTGCAGATCAGTCGTTTGGATTCTCGAAAGCTGCTATTACCTATAAAGTTTTTATATTTCACCAGTTTATTTGGACTGTAGGAATTTACATGGCAGTTTATTACCAAGAGTTTTGTATTTTGGCTTAACATTCAGTTTGACTGGGGCATAGCGTTTCCATGGAGACACGACCACAATGAGAATATGGAAGTGGTCGAATCAATCAAAAAGCAAAATAACTCTTTCTTATGTCAAAAAATATAACAAATATGATGATTCTCTTAAGGTTCTTATCAAAAGGTTTTAACTTCGATTCCTGGCTCAGGTTCCTAATTTAAAAAAAATGAAGACACTTCAGATGTTTTCCCACCATGACCTCGTCTCAGAGCACCAACATTGTCAAGAAGATTCTGCAACAAATTTGAGTAACTTCACATGACCTGTAGCTTTTGCATCACGCCGCCGAATAAGACACGAACCAGCGTGACTGTTCCTTTAAATGCCCGCGTGCCTCATCAGAGGTGAGGAAGGCGCAAACACCGAAGGCACCACCTGCAAACTGATGGGAGGAACCCAGCCCAGAACGTTCCTGATGGCCACGTTAGTTCAGTGCAGAATGTCCACAGCACAATGAACCCATGCTCCTTCCCACTGACGTCACGCTGGTGTTACGCTGGTGTTACGCTGGTGTTACGCTGGTGTTACGCTGGTGTTACGCTGGTGTTACGCTGGCGTCATGCTAGCATCACGCTGGAGTCACGCTGGTGTTACGCTGGCGTCACGCTGGTGTTACGCTGGCGTCATGCTGGCAGCGCTGCTGGTCACGCTGGCACCTGCTGGCACCTGCTGGCACCTGCTGCTTGTCCTCCGTAGACAATGTTACAGTGCAAACAAATGAAGCTAAATGTGATGCAACTGATATCAGAACAGCTTCACACCCTGTTTACACCCTGTAACAGTGTGACACCAGCGGGACACCAGCATGACGCCAGGGTAACAGAGCAGTATTGCCAGCGTAACACCAGCGTGACACGTTATGCTGGCATCGCTGTTACGTCACGCTACCGCTGTCACGCTGCTGGTGTCACTGCTCCGTCACGCTGGCATCCTGCTGCTGTTACGCTGCTATCGCTATTTCGTCACGCTGGCATCACACTATCGTTACGCTGGTGTCGCTGCTCCATCCTGCTGGCGTCACACTGGCAAAGCGACTGTTATACTGACATCGTTGCTCCGTCCCACCGGCAGTGCAGCTGTTACTGTGGCATCGCGGCTGTTATGCTGGCATCGCGGCTGTTACACTGGAATTGCGGCTGTTACGCTGGCATCGCGGCTGTTACGCTGGCATCGCGGCTGTTACGCTGGCAGCGCGGCTGTTATGCTGGCATCGTTGCTCCGTCACGCTGGCGTCGCTGCTCCTGGCAAAGATGACGTGTGTGAAGCCACCATCAATGCTGAGAAGCAACATGTGCTGCCTTCAAGATGCCAACATCTCCAGGAATCCGCAGCATCTCCAGCCAGACAGACCGAACTGCATGGGCGACACCTCACAGAGGTGTTGTGGGATAAGAGGAGGCTGCTGCACTCGGCCGCCTGCTGCTTGGCCTCCACAGACAACGTTACAGTGCAAATGAATGAAGCTGAATCCGATGCAGCCGAGACCAGAACAGCTCCAGACCTGGTATACAGGAAGACCGAGGAAGCAACGAGGCCAAAGATCCAACGGTCAGCACATCTCACGTCTGAACTCCTTAAACCATTGTGAGAGATGTGGAAAGAAGAGTTTTGGAAAAAGTAAAGAAAGAAACATCAAATTCTGTGATATTTTATTGTTTTCAGTGTTCAACGCGTTAATGTTTATTTAATATGTGTTGGCATTTGTAATTTCCTGGTTGGTCCTGACGAAAACTACGATCCTTTTTTTTCTAAAGGTAACTTTTCATGTGAATAAACCTGTTGGAATCAGTTCAGTCTTCAGTGTGAAGTCTCTCCTGGAGGAGGTCACTGATGGAATAACGGCGTTGCAAACACACAGCGTTTCTGACGCCGTTACTTTTTCCAGGCACGAGTAATCAAAATGGTTACTGTTCCCATGGTTACAACACCGTGACCGTTACTGACAATAAAACATTTCATGGTAAGCCAACCAGAGGCGCGCGCACGCACACACACACACACACAAACACACACACAGTAACAGGGTCTCTTGGGT
>CAAKHG010017585.1:12671-23136 GCA_901007715.1 Dactylopterus volitans
CTTATTATTTTGGCATCCTCATGCATGGGAAGACCACAATATTAGGGACACCTCTCAGCATTACCCAGTACAGTTCAACAGCAGCAGGTGGGGTGAGGGGCAGGGTGTGTGTGTGTGTGTGTGTGTGTGTGAAACAGAGAGAAAAAGGGGAGAGGGAAGAGACAGAGAGAATGAGTCTTTGTGTGTGGTTCAGCCGGAGGGCGTTTTGCTGCGTCCAACACCACTTGATAAACTTTGTCAGAGCGACGGCGAGGGAGAGAGAGAGAAACGGAAGAATAAGAAGAAAGGACGTCAAAAGGTCTGGTTTCCACCACCCTTTTCCTCTTATTACCCATTCCACTTTAACTGTTTGAATAAGGATTCATAGGAGGCAGCACACAGGACGCTTTTGCTCAGTCCTACTTCCAAGCACACAGTACACAACGCTCCTAAGATCTCATGAGCCTGGATGAAAGGACAATGTGAACTTTTTCTCTCATCCACTGTATTAGACACTACCTGTCTTTTTGCCTTAGATTTTCTCACCCTCGCTACAGCAGCTCCCATCAGAGGATATGGAAGTGCAGTATTGATCTATAAGGTGGAAGAGAGGAAGGAGGGCCCGGGCTTTCATACCTCTCTCTCTATGTGTGGAAATAGCACCTGAAGTCCACTTACTGCTGCGGCACGGATCCCATGGCAGTAGAAATGAATGGCTGCTAATTGAATGAGAGCTGTAAAGGACAGCAGCACTACCCCCTCCTCCTGTCTAATACTAGTGTTTTTTTTTTCCTCGTCCACACATCATAAGACTCACTCCTCAGACATTTAAGCAAAATACGCTCAACATCAGCGCTGAGGTGAAGGCCTTTAGTAGAAAGCGAGGATGCAGGGATAGAAACATCCTGCTGAGAGGTTCTAAGAGGTCTCGCCTGAAAGCAGGCCGCTAGTAATGGTGGACTTGGCGAGACGTTAAAGACAGAGCATCAAACCTGCAGAGAATGGACTTCACACATTTTGGTGAGTGCGTTATCATCATTTAATTGCTCCTTTAGTGTTCAATCCTGATCGGCCTACTGAAATGGCAAAGGCAAGTAACGGGAATAAGGGCTGCATTTCTCCTCCTGATGCCAGCCTTACAATAAGATAACATCTCTGCTCAGAGGTGAGCGTGTGAACACAAACATGTTGCAGTTGATCTCCGCCGTCAGCTCTCAACAGAAACCCTGAGCTGTGATCAGACTGTCACTGACTGTCGGAGAAGTTCGTTGCTGTTGTCTGTACCAGGGAGGGTGTTAAAGCACGACTCCCACCTGCCAATCTCCTGGCACGCAGAGAGACTGGCGCCTATGCCTCAGCCTGGCAGCAACCCATGCTTACAAAATGGCCGATTCCTGTCTACCAGCTGTCTCCCTCAGCCAAGATGGCGCTCGGTCTCTTTTTAATGCCCGCTGTTTGCCATCTGCCCTCTAATTGTTAACGGCTATGCAAATATCTTGTAATTGCATTTGCATGCGCTTGATACTTAACCCCCCCACACCCCCTCGGTTGTAAATAATAGCGCTGGCGTAGGAGGAAGAAAAGGAAACACAATCCTGTACGGCTGCTGATTAAATACACAGCAGGAACAATTAGCAAATGAATGTTGCCTGCCCTCATCTTTACTTATCTGTAAGCTCACTTTATTCTGTATGCAAATGCTGCTTCCTTGCTTTTGATGCTAGCTGAAAAATGGAGCGTCCCCCTGTCTTTCTCTCAGCACCTCATTTAGTGTCTCCTCATTGTGCCGTATGTGACATCTGTGGTTGGCTGCATTACCAGGGTGCCCTGCCTCCGCTGACAGGCAAAGCCCACACTGTAAAGGCGAGCAGGAGTGAGGGAGAAGCATAACATAATGACCTCATTAGCATGCTCAGCACTCCCTGCTATAGGCCCTCGTGCGCTGCTGCGCCGTGGGACCCACCGGTGTACGCCCTTCTCACAGCACTCAGCATGCAACATTGTGTTCTCCCCACACAATGCGCCGCTTCATACAGGCTTTATTACGCCTTGTCAAAGCGCAGGGGGATCAGGGGTATCAGTGCAGAAGCAGCAGGATACGGGCTGTGTACGTGGAACAGGAGATGTATTGGTGCTTTATAGTCTTAATGTGGTGTTAGCTGCGCTGATGGATCCTCTGCTGCTGCTCTTGTGTGTGTTTACGTTTGTGTGTCTGTGGTCGGCAGTCGTGTGTGCAATTGTCCGTTTCATTGTGAACTCCCGTGGCGTCCGTGGACGTTTTCTCAGCTGTCACTGCTAATTACTGGAGAGAGCGCTTTGACGAAACACGTTAGCATCCACTCTGCGGACCTGCTGTATGGTGCCTGTTGTCCGTCTATAGTGTGAAGCCTTGGACGGCACGGCGAGGACTGACGGATGACACACGTAGTCTCACTCTCTGCGGAAGAGCCAATGACAATGAAGCGCCATGCACATTGACCTTCTTTTTAAATTATTTAAAGACAAAACAAAGTTTGAGAGTGTAAAAAAAAAAGGGGGTGGTGGGGTCTGTTCTATCTTTTTCATACCTCTTTCCAGTGACGCGCACCAGACATTCCTGCTGACATGTTTTATTCATCATTTCCAAATTGTTGCTTACAATACAGCTAGTTTGAGGTTATGTTTTGTCCTTGAGAATTTTCCAAGGATTTGGATGCTAAGTTGTGCTGTGGTAGAGCAGATGTGCGTTGTCGTGCCGCCTTCCTGAGAGGGCGGGTTCACTCATGATCTCCATCAGACTCTGGCTATTTTAATCAAGCCTCTGTGTCTTTATTGCGTCATAATGACACTGGTGAAGCTGCGGAGGAGCTGAGCCGGGTGGCGTTAAAAGCCAACACTCGCTGCTGTAGTTAGCTTGGAAGAGCTGCATGCTACTGTATCCCTTTGTGCGGGAAAATGGCAGTCAAGAAGACGAGCAGGCTCAAATCTGAGCTCGCTGTGCGGGCGCACGTCGATCCAGACAAGCTGCATTGGATTGAATTTATCAATTTCATCTGTATGTTTATATTTCGCCGTTTACCTCAGGTGAATAAATCTCGTGGAAATTAGGGTTTTGTGGAAACTGATGAAACAGTGAGAAAACTGGTCAACAAAATGAAATTGGAGTGAGAAAGAGAAAATAAAAGAGGCTGAAAATTAGTTGCACAGCTTTGAATGTGGAATTGGGTTTGTGTTGAGGACAAGCCCAGAGAGGTTGGTGTTAAGTCTTTCTGATAGAAAGAGTAGTTTATCTGGATCATGGGGGATAAATGAGGTGGGCCCCTTTTATCCTTCATTTGCATTTTCCGAATTATAGTGTTAAGACCATATGTTTTATGAAGCACCAGATGAACGAGGCTGCTTGTCAGCCGCTATAACTGTTACATGGGTGCTCATGCACACGTGAACACACACTTGCGTGCTAATCCACATTGCACGGCTATGAATGTGTCCATTCACACTTACTTACAGGAAATAAAGGACACGCTTGCCAACAGCAGCTCCTGCAGAAAGCTTTTATGCTAATGAAAGCGATAGCCATGTGTGTCATTGCACTGCTGCAATTATGCATAATTCAGTACAAAGAGAGCAGGCGGGATGGGACAGTAGACATCACTTTAGCCGGACACTTACACGAATAAAGTGGCGTGCATATGCATATTTGTGTGTTTGACACACTTTGTATCAGGTGATCATAATGGCAGTACCTGCTCCGTGCTTTCTCCAAAAAGCAAAAAAAAAAAAAAAAGGAAGCAGCAAAGCCACATGCTTTTTTGACAACAAAATTATTTTCACTCATAATGTTCTTGATTATTTGTGAAATTATAAATTTAAGTCATAATTTTGCCTGAATCATGACTGTTTTAGCTAAATTTGTTTTAAGATTTTGTTAAGATTGCTGTTGGAATGAAAGGCCAGAGTGATTTTTACGACCTCCCAAATATTGAAATAACGCAGCAGGTGAAAAAGTTTTGTGAAGTCGTAAAAAAAAACCCCAAAAAAACAGGTGTTTTGTTTGTTTTTTTAGGTTATTTTTGTGGAGCGGTTTCAGTTCAGACTGTTCATTTGTTTGCTTGATTGCCGTCCAGCCTGTTGCAGCTTTTCTCGCTCAGTCTGCTCGCTGCTTTTTATTTGCTTACGTATTGATTGAATGTGTTCCACCCACTGAAGTAATAGTTGCTGAAAGCATTTACAGTCACCGCTGAATTCATCCTGGCCCATTCCCATGTCTTTCTTTCTTTCTTGGGACCCGACAAATAAGCAATCGTTTCCTCCTCAAACACGCAGTCAAATATAAACAGGTGCTTTTGTGTCGTTTAAACGCATCAAACAAGATAAACTGGCCATTTTTCGATGTGCCATTTTCAGCATTTCCCTCAGATGAAGATGCTGTCAAATGTAGCGTTGCACTTCACAATACATAATAGTTATATCAATAATAGATGTGCACAAACGGTAAGAAATATTTATTGTTGAAAGCGCATGTACCACACATGCTATATCAGGATTTATATTCCTAGTTTACGTACCATTTTTAAAATTGCAAAAACAGTATTGCGATTGTTTCTCGGCCATTTACATAATAAAGTGAATTTATTTCAAGAAAATAAAAGCTTCTTGCCGTCGAAGGTATAACTGCCATTTTATTTGTCAAAATACACTTGGCAAAACTAAATTAATTTCAGTGGAACTAAAGCAATTTCCTTATGTGAAACTACTCTCCTTAGAAATAAGCTCCAGAGTCAAGTGCTCCTGGTGCTGCTGCTGCTGCTGTTTTCTCAGAGCTGCAACACTGAGCCCCAAGTCTGATTATAGACTCAGGGAAAAACAGTCAGGCATTTATCCAAGTCACTGATTATGTCATTTCAACAGGCTGCAAACACTCAGACGGGCTAGACAGCTCTGAGGGGAGAATTATGAAGCTGGAGCAGAATGGAGGCTGTATGAAAAGGAAATGAAAATGGAGTAGTGCTGTATATGTGATTAAACTGCCTGCTCGCCAGCAAAAGGCCATGCTGGTAGAGCAGCGGCCTGAGATTTGGCCGTAATGAAAATGTGAATTCGGAGGGGTTTGAACCCCCTGCATGATGTGTATGAGCACACACACACACACACACCCTTGCACATACATTATATAGTGTATCAGGCTGAATGGTTTATATGAGAGAGATTGTAAAGAATAATGCTGCGTGCAAAGAAAGGCTGAGTAAAAATGAAAGCTTCCTGGATTAGAAATAAAATATTCCAGCCTGAAATTCATTGCCCTTAGAGACACACATGAGAAGACCATAGAGGCCAAACCCCATAGTCGCCCATAGTTAGCCACATAGATATGAAATTGCACCATTCGAATGCAGAGACAACATCCCAGTCATCAAGCGTGGGAACAGGCTTAATGATCAGGTGATGAAGGGGTTTATGCAGTGGAGGGGGGTTGTGGGTGGTTCACGGCTAGACACCACAGCTGCACTGACTTCCATTCAGAAACAGGTTAGGAGGGACCTCAGGGGTCAAGGTCAGGGGTGTGTGTGTGTCTGTGGTGTGTGTGTGTGTGTAGTGTGTAGGTGGGTGTGGGGGGTATCGGTTCAGGGAAAAACGTCTGTGTGTGTGTGTGTGTGTGTGTGTGTGTGTGTGTGTGTGTGTGTGTGTGTGTGTGTGTGTGTGTGTGTGTGTGTGTGTGCGCGCGCGCGCGCACGTGTGTGCGGTTCATCTGCCGTTCATCCCTGACTGGCTGAATGACTGTCTGTAAGCTGCCTCTGTGTTTGCTTATTTTATAAGCTGCTTCTTATTGCTTCGCTCCAGGGACAACTTGAGCATAGAAGCAGGAGAACCCAACCCCCTCCGCCAGCCTCTGGCCAGTCTCCAGCAGGCCCTGAGCCAAGCACAGCCAGAAATCAGTCCTGCAGCCCAGTCAGCCCCCTGGCCAAACAACCCCCAGCCATCCACAGTCAAACCCAGTCAGACATTTTGACAGCCCCCCTTGTCTGTCTCAGTCTGCTGCCTCCTGTAATTTAACATGTCGGCTCAGGGTTCATCTTCTGTGCACCCCTCAATCAGAAACATAGTCCGTCGCTTGCACCTGTTTTGAAAGCCTTAGCTGCAGCCGTGAGGAATTGTGTTGTTTTTACATTTAAAAAAAAAAAAAAAAAAAAATCACATTATATTTCATCTTGAAAAACTGTTCTGCATCTCGTTCCAGGCCGTTTGCTAATTTTCAGAGGGCGCAGTATTCCGTCCTTTGCAACGCGCCACATTTCCTTGATGAAACCGTCCATCAATAGCAATCTTCTTTATTGCTCGAATGCAGTTGGTTGCTGTACCACATGCCATTTCATCAAATCATCTGAGGGGCGGTTATGTGAGGTTGCAGCGCCACTTTAAAATAAACAGTGTAAGCCCTTTAAGAGGAGGGACTGCAGCACATGACGGGAGAGAATTCGTGGAAGAGAGAGAAATGGAGAGGAGACATAGGCTAACCCACCCTGCGGTATCCTGCTTCCATTCTTCATTGGGGACTTATGCTTCATTAGACTGTCTGAAAGAAAGAACCGCTTCCCCTCATCACCTCAATAGACTGCTCCCCCCTCTCTCTTCCATAGCCTGGAGGGTTCTCCTACAAAACCCACCTCCTTTGCCCCCTGTTTTCCTCCTCATTTCTGCTCCACGTTCTCCTAATCGTCTCAGCTCGCGTTGAAATCAAGCTTAGTAATGGCAGTTTTGTGAGCCCCTCTGGTCTGTCCCGGCCCCCCCCACCACCACCACCACCACCACCACCACCGCCAGCAACCAACCCACCATCCTCCTCCAGCACCACCTCCTATCATCCTCCGATCCCCACCAGCTCCCCTTCTCTGCTCATTCACTCACCTTGTTCAGACACACCACCCACCCACTGCTTAAATCCCTATCAGCATGTCAAGTAAATGTCTGCCCAGCTGGGGTTGACACACATATGTACACACACCCACACACACACACATGCACACATACACACCCATGCTGAAATATATATGCACTGCACACACAATCTTTTGCTTGCTTCTGGGGTTTAGCCTTCCTCCCTGCTGACCCTTTGCACCCGTTTTTTTTTTTCTTTCTTTTTTTTTGTTGCTCTCTTCCCCCTCTCACCGCCTGGCTTTCCCCCTCTGCCTCTCCTCAGGCACTGATCTGACAGTATGGGTTGGCTAGCTGACTATATCTGCAAGAGGTTTATCACAGGACTTCACTGCACTCGGTTATGTTGCCCTCCTGTTTTTTTTTTTTTTTTTGGTTTGGTTGTTTTTTTGTTTTTTTTTTAATTTTTCAAATTAAAGTGCTTTTCCGCGAAAGCAGGCCATGCTTTTACCTTTAAGTCCTGTCCATTTGATTAAAAAGGTTACTGGAATCCCATCCTCTAAATTTTTTACAGTAAAATCTGGTCAGTTTATCTCCTAATAAAATCTGGAGCAGAAATATCTGGGCTGAGTGATGAGAAAGAAGGTCTCATTTTTTCCGTATTTTGAAGTCACTTTACCACCAAATATCTTTGCAGGAGGAAGGGAGAGGGGGGGGGAATCACCCAGGAACATTCTATTGTTTTTCTGTTTTTATAAATAACCTGGCGGTTTATGATGTTTCAAGATAAGTTGTTTTTTTCAGATGTCGTTGCTGCTTCCGCGGCTATTTTTTCACCGAGCACCTTTTCTATGATGCTATTTATGTTTCCGCTTTGTGATGTAGACATTTATTCTGAGTAGATCAGACGATAGTTTTTAATTTAACATCTGAATTAAGGCAATGTAGTTCAGCTTCACTCTAGTCCAGATAACCTGTGATGATACTCATTATTGAGGCTCCCATACGCTTCGTGGGTTGAAATAAGATGCGTTTAATTTTTATTTGTTTTGCCTTCATGGTGCTACATTATGCTGCTATCCTCTGCACATCTGCACATGTGCTCCTTCTTCCTCTATTTACCGCTGATATCATTAACATAGAGAGGGACTGGGAACGCTGAGCGCCCAGCCAACTTAAAAAAAAACAAAAAAACAACACACACACACACACACGCACACAAAGCTTCCCAGTTTCTTCTCAGATTAAAGGGACCATTTCCCCTTTCATTCCCGCTCCCTGCGAACCACATTTCAATCAGTTAGTCTGATTTTGGGGGACAATGACGAACACGGTGCATCCTCCACTGCCTCCGTCGGCGCGGCACAATCTTTATGTAAATGTATTCAGATGTGCTCTCAGCCCCGTGGACCATCAGCCGCGCTGCATGGTGGAAGGCTGTTCAGTCACATTTCTCCTGTAGCATGCTAGCAGGCTGGAAACGTGCAGCGCAGCTGGCGATGCACGCGGTGAGGCGGACCCCTGCCAATGCGCATGAGAAACCCCTTTTTAAACCTTATGTTTATATTGGGGCCGTGATTTACAAATGTGCGTTTTCTTAGCTTGAGGCGTGTGCACCCCCTAACACTGGTTGGCTTTTTCATCAGGCGTGCAGCAGACAGCACAGAGAAGCGAGAATGGGGTCCTTGCCGCATGCACGCGGCGAGATGGGAAGAAGAGGGGAGCGAGAGAAGAAGAGGTGTGTGTGTGTGTGTGTGTGTGTGTGTGTGTGTGTGTGTGTGTGTGTGTGTGTGTGTGTGTGTGCATTTTCATCTTAGTGGGTGCGCTTCTCTGGAGCCCAGTGCTCTGCTCACATTGAGATATATTCCTGAGTGCCTTGACACAATTATGCACACGCACACACACACACACACACACACACACACACACACACACACACACACACACACACACACACACACACACACACACACACACACACACACACACACACGCACACACACCTACCTATTGTTTCAGCAGCAGGATGCCTGTACTCCTCTGAGTAAATGTGTGTGCTGACTGTATCAGAGGACACACCGAGACGGTACAGTTTGTCAGTGACCCGCTGCTGCGGCAAAGTTCAGTTCTCAGGTGATTCGATGCAGCCAGAGCAGCTGTACCATCCTCTGCTTTATATTGTTAAAAAGAATTGTTCTGGCGGGGCTTTGGGGGTGGACTTGACACATTCAAATTGGATTTTATCATACTTTGCAAATACGGTTCATCTGTGCTCATTTCACATTCTATGGAGGTGCTCCGCCTATGTCATTAGTTAAAAAGTTTTCTTATATTTCATGAAAACAAAAAACAGCCTCCTCTGTCAGCTTTCTTTCTTTCCCCACTTTTTTTTTTTTTTTACTTTCCCCCTTCTGGTGCAAGAAAACCAGAGCTGCAGTCCATAAAGAGGCCTGTTAAAAAGCTGTGTTAACACACCAACTAAGCTTTAAATGTGCCCCCCTCTGAGAGGGGGTGGTCCCCACAGGGATGTAGCGCGGCGCTCCATTGGCAGGCCTCTATCCGGCTTCTCATTCAGCCCAACGCTCAGTCACGGTCACTTATGGTAGGAGGGAAAATCACACAATTCAGCCCAGGCCTGATCCAATGACATGTTTTTTTAATGAGTTGGCTCTATGTCTTTGTTTGGCCACCAAACTCCAAAACCTGGAGAAGTCCTGCTGAATGAGACGCAATGCCACGGCCAGACGGAAGAAAGAGCGCGGCTTATGCTGAGCCCGTTAATTTACTTTAACATTGTGCGTCTGCAGACGTCAGCAGCAGCCATGAAAACAATGACCATTCATGCAAAAGTTAGCTGATTTGGTATTAAATTATAAAATTGAAAGATGCACATATACGTCTGCTTCCTCCATCATTGGGGTTTGTTTGTTTATTTGTTAGCCGAGTTACGCGAAAGCTGCAGAACTGAATTTAACCAAATTTGGTGGCACGTTGGAACGTCGGCCAAAGAGGAGCCCTTTCAGTTTTGCAGCAAATATGTTTGATACTGCAAAAAACAAACAAACAAAAAAAAACAACAGCATTTTTCTTTGGATTTGTTGGAGGTCTGCACTCTGCAGAGTATCCGTCTAGTTTTCTTCTCTCTTAATCCCACTTTTAAAAAGCATTGCGGGGGAAAAAGGCATAAAAGTACCAAAGTAAAAGCTGCCAAAAACTCCTTTATACTTGAACAGAATAAAATGATGCCTGTAAGTCATTTCCAGCCTCTTCGGTTATTTTTTTTCAAGGGTCACACACATAGTGATTTCTTGCTTTTTCATTTTCACCAGCCCCGTTGTCTTTTTCACAAACCGCCGCACCATATATCACACATAGGTGCACGTGTCATACAGTGTGTGTACGTCTGCGTGCATGCCAGGCGCTCTCTGGCGTGTATGTTCAGGGGTGAGGACTGTCATTAAACTGTCTACCTGCATCATTGGACTCAACCATCACCCAGCCTCGCTGTCCATTCTGCTCCTCAATGGGCTCTTGCACATAACACACACACACACACACACACACACACACACACACACACACACACACACACACACACACAGAGAGGACGTGTTCAGGTACGACTCCAGAACAG
>CAAKHG010017586.1:0-10840 GCA_901007715.1 Dactylopterus volitans
TGATTTTGGAGGGGGTGGAGGGGGGGCTTTCGCCTTCCTTTGGGGAAGTCGCGGGCCAGATAGAAATCATCCACAGGCCGGCTCTGGTTCTGGTTGCACAGTATTGAGGGTTCCAGCAGATGAGGCTGCCAGACAAACTTAATTTTTTACCACTGGGAAAAGGGAACAGCTTGCCTTCTTTCCACTCGCCGTGGTACTCCTCTCCACTGGCGTAGGTGAAAGATCCTCTGGTCAGAGTCATGTCACCCCTGTTTTCAGGAAATACAATAAAAAAATAAAAAAAAAAATAAAAAATGAGTGAGACTTTATTGGCGACAGGCAGTTCACGTGTACAAGAACAAAAACATGCCACTATAGGAGAGAGAGTTTTCGTGGGGGTGGGTCTGAGACCGCATGTGCGCGAGCATGTGCCTATGCTGAAGCCAGCGTGTCGCCTCCAGCTGTAAGATGCTTTTCTCTAACTGACCGTGACCTCTGACCTCGCGGTAGCGGGAGGCAACCAAAGAGGGACCTCCCCCCCCACCCACCCCCCACTCCCTCTAATGGGATTATTGTGAAAGTGCTGTCAACTTCCACGACAGCGTCCATGAGACGGGCCTGACAAAAACGGAACAGACCTCGGGGCCGCAAATGCTTCTTTGGGATTGGCCGCTGCCTTCGACCGCTGACATGAGCAAACGCGCCGGCCCCGCAGCGCACAAGCCTGCGAGGAGGGTGCGACATGTTTAGCTCTATGCGGGAAAAAAAACCAACCAAACAATAAAATAAATAGATTTTAAGGATAACTTTACGGGAAATGCAAGATTCGGGGTTGCCGAGCAAGGTTGCGTTATCCTCTGGTGAGGAATAGGATGTGTGTTTAGTATCAGAGCAGGTGTGGGAGAAGCCCACAGAAGCTGCAGTGTCACCGTGTGTGATTGTGTGTGTGTGTGTGTGAGACGGATCAAGGGACAAGTTGCCTCAGGTGGAGCCTATTGTGCAAAAAAAAACCCAACAACAAACAAACAAAAAAAAATGAAAAGGGGTGAATTGCTTGACTGCGGACGTAAACAAAAGCCTGTCGCGTCACCTCAACATGATGCTCGGTGGCTTCTCCTTGCTTTCGAGCAACTGACAGGCGTGTTACAGGACGGCTGTAATTCCGCCCTCCCCCGGTGAATAAATGATTCATCGGCTCGCACCGACGCGCCGCGCGCGCCTTTTCGTGGATATCCAACTTGTGCGAATGCCCGGCGGCGGTACGTGTCGCTCGCGCGGCGCCGCCGCGGACGTGTTGCTGGACGTCGCTTGTTCTCATGGCTAACCAGCGTTAACCGATTATAACATCACGCAGCACAGCTGTAGCCTCCACAAAACCCCCATAATAATAACAATAAAAAACAAAAACAAATAACGCAGCGACTACGCCTAACGAATGCTATCATTTACCTGGACGCTACGTTTGTCGTCGCTGAAGCATGGAACCGCCGTACAGTACGAGAGCGGAGGGGCGTACAAATATGATAACACCGGCTGGCAAGCGTATGTCGCCTTCAGGTGCTGCCCGTAATCCCCCGCGTCGACTCCGAGCCGCTTGGTCTCGCGCAACACCCAAGTATTTATTTATTTTTTTATTTTTTTTGCAGTATGACGAAATTAAAAGCGCCACGCCGTCTAATTAGCACAAAAGATCCCCCTCCTACCCTTCACCCCACTGCAAAAGTTCTCTTCCTCTCCTCGAGCCAAGTTTTTTTCCTCTCCGCGACGTTCGCGTTTACGATCCCAGCGCTTTAAAAAAAAAAAAAAAACCCGCACTCGAGCTCGGGAATGGCCACACGTCCGACAGCGCCTGAAGGCGGCACCGCAGCAGCGCCGTTGCAGCCTGACAGCCGCGCTGTTCCGCGATTGGCCCGCTGAAAACCCCCCTGTGATTGGCCCGGACGCGCAGGCGCAGCGGCCGCTCCCGGAGCGCTCGGCGGCACCGCTGTTGACAAGACGAGCCGGGCGATCCCATTGGCTCGGGATTCTACTCTGACACTGCGATATTAAAGCTTTAGGGTCTACGAACAGGGTGATGTTGTTGTTGTTGTTGTTGTTGTTGTTGCGGGACACACCTAACGCCGCGTTTGCAGGCCGCGCCGCGGTCTGTGCACGCGGGCCACCCAGATCCGCTGTGATTTCCGTGCAGAACACACGCGCGCGCGGCACACGATCGATGCTTTTAACGCCATCTGACCGCATATAGTCATGGAGATGGATGCCGCTGCTCGGGGCTTTCAGTTTTACTATCGACGTATGGAAGTCCATTGTTACTGAGCCTGAAAGCCAATGACTGCCACATCTTAACTTATATGTACCGAAAAGTAAACATTTTTTTCCATATCCCCTCGAGTAAGTATCATACCAATAATGAAAACTGCAATATTCGACCCCTATTTTTTTTATTTTTTTTTTAGATAAGCTGAGATAAATGCCATTACCAAAACCAGCATTATTAGCAGTGGCTTCCTTCCTTATTTGCTTTCTCTTAGTTTCCATTGGGAGCCACTTTAACCCTTCCTGTTTTATTTCTGCTTTAAACTTCAACACGTGTCAAACTAAACCCCCCCCCCCAAAAATCTGCGTTCTTCGTAAAGCAAAACAAACAAACAAAACAAAAGCAGCTAGCCTGCTGAGTACTCGCTAATTCAATCAGACTATTTAGCGAGGACCGAAACCTGCGCGCACCCTCCCCCCCCCCCCGCCCCTCCCCGCCCCCCGACGCGGCGACGCGCGCGTTCACACGGCCAGAGCGCTTCCTGTTCCCGTGCGGGTGCCCGCCGGAGGAAGAACGATAGAAAATGGCGAGTCAATGTAAAAGGCAGCAATGCACAATCGACAGGCGCGGCTTTCGGCAGGAACTTGACTCGTGGCGACACAAACTAATTCACTGTGTAGGTAAGGATAATACCCGCTACCGGCGACACGATTCCACCGGTTGAATTCCGCCTCCGCGCGAACGATATCGGTGTAAATAACCAGCTATTACCGGACTCACTCGGGGCATCTCCGAGCGACTTTTTTTTTTTTTTTTTTGTGTGTGTGTGTGTGTCCTCAACTGTTTCCTTCTCCCGGCTGCTAGTCTGACTTGATAGTTCGCCGTTGCAGTTTGTGACAGCGCGGCCGCGATTCTCGGGTTTAATCGGCGGTTGGTCGTCCGCGAGTGCGAATTACACACTTTGTTTTTTTTCTTCACCTCCCCCCACGACACCCCCCGCACCCCCCCCCTCCCTCCGCTCTTCGGGTTTAACGTTAGTTTATTTAAAGGGCACCGTGCTCGTGTTAAAGGGAGTGTCATGCAGGAATTATGCTTTGCGTCGGCCGAACGGCAAGAGCCTGTTTGCTTAAGTGCGCGCTCCCGTGTGATGATACTGTATTTTGGATGGTGGTGGTGGGGTGGGGGGTGTGCACGCGTGTGCGCGTGGCTGGATGTTTTCGGGGAACGTTCGGCTGTTGCTCGCTCGGTCCCGACCACCTCCGCCGGGCGCGCGGCACCGCGACGAGGAAGTGACTCGAGACCCGCCGGTGGAAGAGCTTCCGTTTTGAGCGGAGTGCTAATAAGACGCGGAGGGCTGGTTAGTGGTTTGAATCCCTTCAAACAAAAAAATTAAACACCGCAGTGTCGATATTTTTTTTTTCGGTCGGGTGGGGGAGGCGGTGTTATGCGCTAAGTGTTCCGTATATATCTTTGTGGGCGCGCGTGGAAGGTTGAAGCCATATTATTTTTTTGGTGATAAGTTACCAGAATCACTCTTATATAAGGATGGACCGGCGTGCGCACCGGAGCACCGGCAGGGCCGGAAGAGGGACGGCTTTAAAATGCCCAGCTCTGCAGGTTTTTTTAGGCCCCCCTAACCCCCTCAGATAAGGTAGGCTACATAAGCCCCGGGCGCATTCGGCGCTGTGCGCATGTCCGCGAGGGGCCATGTGACGTGAATGTTGTCAAGCGCCCGGACTCGCGAGGCAGCACGCGGACGCCTCGACGCACGCCCGGATCCGTCGCCGCGTCCCGGTAGGTGACTCCGGAAAAGCCCCGCCAACTGGTTCGCCCACCGCGAGACAGTCAAAAGAGGCGCTCCACGTGAAGGTGAAATCACTCCACTGTTTACATTGTGGGCCCTTTGAAATTAAAACACCAGGCGAGCTTCCTCGTTTGTTGACAAAGGTTTTTTTTTTTTTTTTTAAATCTCAGCCCAACCCAGAAGTGACGTGCTGCTTCTGTTGTTAGCTCAGCTCTTTGCTTAAAAACATCCCCGTTTGCTCAGATTGGTCTCCAAGAACCCCACTGCAACTTCCCAAGGAGACTTTAGATGTGGATGAAATGGCCATCTTTCGCGAGTCCACATGGAGACCTTCTTGCTTGCATAATAATGAACTCCTCAGAGTTGCATATTGACAGTACAAGGGCGCCGACATGCAGGATGTTAAGCCAGGAAAATCTAGTACGACAGAAACCTTGTGTGAGTCAGCAAACCGCACTATTGGCCAAGAACAGGTAAGGCGAATAATTTGCAGCGACCACAATATACGATGAACACACCTGAGGTGGACCCGCATCGGTCTCTGGTGCGGTCTAGCGCGCAGTGTCTCAAGTGATTCTGTTGTGCAGTTCAGTCCGGTAACCAGAGTCCATGGTTATTGTTATGAATGTTTGAGAAAGCACCATAGCGGTGGCATCAAGTTCACGTCAATTGCTGCAAGACCCCCCCCCCCGTGAGACCTTTGTCTTACTCTCCTCTTATTTCCTCTTTTTGCCTTTCGCAGCAGTTTAAAATGAAGCTGCTGCTTTTTGAGCAACTGCAGCCAGTTACAACTGTCACATTTCTGCCTTCCGCTCTTCATTTACTACTGATTTCCATGCGCGCACGTGTGACAAAAGGTATTTGATTTTGGTCAGTGGGCTTCATGTGATTTAAGAAAAAATTTTTTTTGCAAAGAGACATGCCGCCAAATTGCTCCTTTTAGGTAGGATGCCCATTGTCGTTTGCTGAAATTGTTTAATAGAACTCTCTTTCAAGGGCACTTTGTCATTCTCTGTTCTGCAGTTTGTAATTCAAAGTCATTTTCTCTCACCACGCGCACGCAGTTGGATGTAATTGCAACAGTGGTGGCACAAACAGCACTCTTGGATTCGAGAGAAACACTTGAAGAACAGGGAGAGGCCGTTCTTAAAACCATGCCCCGCGTACCTCCTCCTCCTCGTAACTTGGTAACTTAGCAACAGCCGGTGTGGACACATAGCACTGTCGCACAGAGATTGATAGAGGAAAAGGGTACGAGAGAGTTGCCTGGTGACCTAATATTCTTCTATTATCTCATTGTATGTTAGATTTAAATTTGCTTGATTGTGCTCAGTTTGTCTTTGGGCGGGTCTGCATAAAACTGCTGTATAAAAATTCTATATATATATAAAAATTTGCGCTGTTAGTCATGCTCCCGTCATCCCACAATAAGTATGTAGAGCTGTAAACGAGTATAATTTAATCCACTAAACCACAGTACAGTAAGTCTAATTTAAAACTCAGAATTGTGCCTCTGATGATGCTGATCTCAAAATGTCACATTAAATCAATCTCAAGCAAAATGGTCACTATGCATTGAGCCCATTGAAATGTGTGGCATATATGCAGGGTGTGTGTTATGTGAGCGAATGTTTTTGACTTTCAGAGGGGTGGATGTGTAAATCTCGCCGGAGCAGTAAAAATTAATCTGACAAGACACGTCAATTAACATTCGCGGAAGATGCGTTCTGTGTTGTGCGTTAAAACCTTTGGCTCAGGGCAAGTCGGGAGCCGAGTTCATAATGAGATCCCTAAATCGCTCGAGCAAAATATCCCACGTGTACCTTTTTTAAAAGCTGTCGGCTTAGTGGATGTGGCTACCAGTCAGGGGCCAGTTCCCCCCCCAAAAACGTAATATTTTTCATGCTCTTAATGGTGTCATGTTTGATGGCAGTCCATGCTGTAACCGCGGGGCTTCGGCTGCGCGGATGTAAACCGGCGCTACCTATTTTACTTTGGAATATCGGTGTTAATAATGTATCAGGTGGGCTGTCAGCGTGGACAGATCCAGAACAGCCGCGTGCCATCTCAGGGGCCACGCGCCACCGGACCAGCTTTGTGCTCGCCCCTAAAAATAAATAGAGAGTAAGTGGAGAATAGCAGCTTTTAGACCAGTTGCTTGCTCTAAACTCACAACTGGTCAGTGAGTCACACCCCTCTTAATGATTTACAAATGTCCCTTGTGTTTGAGCTATAATTGTGTAGCTCCATAGTAAGTGATGACAATAACATCAGTCTGCTGACTGTAGAATGGCATATTCTGTCCATGACAACAAGGACATACTTTTGTTTGGCTTTTTGGTGGAGAGGGCTGCACGCCGCCGCCGCCACCACCACCACCACCACCACCACCCTGCCGATGCTGAAATGGACATTTTGTCCTTGTATGTTTTAATGGGACCAATAAAACTGCAGGCCCGAGACAAGGGCAATTGTCCCGTCGAACAGCAGCGGCAATTGTCCGCATGTTTGCCCGTACATGTGTTCATGGTTCATCGGCCCCCAGATGCAAACTGCGTGGCTGAAAATGTGTGTTCTGTGTGGATTTGCCAAAATTTGGGTCCGGGGCAGCGGCGGCCATCGTTTGGAAATGCTTGGAATGTCAGCTATTAATGCTCGCGTTTGACGTGCCGACGAGTGGGGCAAAGAATTTGCTCTAACAGATAAGGCAAACATTGACATCAGACACATTGTCTTATTTATAATTCAGACTTTTTAAACATCCCATTTTCTGTTAGGGAATGCCCCCTCTGGTGAGCTTTTGACCTACATTTCCCTAATTTGCAAATGGAGCTGGCTGACGTTTGTTGACATTTGCAAAACACGACCAACAGCATTAGCTGTCTTAAATGAGATGCACTGTCTTTTTTTTTTTTTTCTCTCCCTGTGTTGGCTTGAGTATGCTCAGTTGTGTATACACATTTTTTTTCATATTTGCCTTAAATCATGGCGGTGGTGTATTTGTTATTCAAAGTTCTGCTGTGTGCAGCATTACACTATTTGACTGTCAGTTTGCATCATATCACTTTAAGTATTCATGCTGCGTTTTTTTTTTTTTTTTAATTTATTTATTTATTTATTTTTGGTGCCATAGCTGTTGCTCAAAGCTGCCACCTCATCCTTTGCTATATGGTCTGATCCGTCCACTGTATATTGCTTATAATGAATGCAATGTGCAGGAGCCAAATAACGTTCCGAGCACTTGTTTGCTCATGTCGCATCCAAAGCTCGCCTGTTAACCTACTCTGCACATGCAGCACTTGCTTTTTAGTTGGTTAGGCATTAGGCTGGAGCCCTCCGCGATGGACTGTCTTGGGATGTAAATCGTCATGCGCTGCGGCTCGACTAACATGTGAGACTGCACTTGTCCCCCGCCCCATTTTTATCGCTATCGTAGCGGAGCGCTGCTCAGGGATATCAGTGAGCCTCCTCATGCAAAATTACATCGTCATCAATATGACGACCTGAATAATGCATGATCTCAAAACATGATGTGCCCGGTCTTAAATGATTAACCACGTATTGATGATGCGCTCATCCATTATTTCTACACATGTAGAGCCACGTTTTCCAGCTGTAGCTGTTTTTCTATTTGGGATGATTTGAGCTGAGGGAAGCTCCTTTCTGCCAGCCTTGGTCACTCCCTCTTTGAGTTGTAGTGTGTGTACAGTACTTACAGTGGGGGATGGGATGAGTGGGTTTTGATGCAGAGCTGTATACCCTCAGCAGCGCTAGAGCTGCAGCGGGAAGGGTGGGTCATCCAGTTAAAAAAAAAAAAAAGAGAGAGAGAGAGAGAGCACTTATCATTCATTCGACTAAATATTTGCATTTTAAAATTTTGCGCTTGTTCTGTGCTGCTAGATTCCAGACCTTTCTTCCAGCAAATAATCTAATAAATTTAAAGGCATTTCAGTAATTCACATTCAAGTCTGGTGCTTATGCAGGTGTTGTTTTTTTCCATTAGAGATGCAAATTTAAGGTAATTTTCTTAGTGGCAAATCTGCCACATTAATCATCGTTAGTCAGTTCAGGGTATGTGATTCTTGAAAAGCGTCACGTGCGGAGTCTGACAAGAGTGGAGATGGGTAGCGGCTTTTTTGTCCTAATTTATTGCAGAGCTATTTATTTGTCAAGCTTCCTGGATTTCCTCAAGTAAAAGTAGGCTGTTCTTTACGCTCTGGTCCCTGGTTCTCCTGCTCTCCGGTCTCTCAGCCGGGCCACCGCTCCGCCGCACTCCTCACGTTCTCCTTGCGTTTATTATATCTTGCTTATCTCGCACTCTGGTCTCTGCACCATGTCAGTGTTCCTTTGCACCAGAGATAATCAATATAGCGGGTGAAGATAGCTATTGTATAAAACGTAATGGCTAACTAGCCTCGGCTTGGGTCACGTGTCTCCTTGCGAGCTAATGATATCAGCTCTCCGATGTCACCCAACATTCTACTAATGTTATGACAGTTTCTCCTTAGAGTGGCGCAGACCACATATTTTCAGCCTTGAGCAAATGGCTGATGGTTTTTAAACGGTAGTTGAACTTTAATCTAAATTTTTGCGCGTAGGTGGCGGGCCACGCGGCGGAGAGTAGAGCCGCGATAAATGGGTTGCAATGCCTCCAACTGTCACTCGTCTCACAAAAATGATCTTATTTTTTTTTTTTTCATTTCAAATCCTAGCCGGTGGCACAATTTGCTGTTCTACGGAAGATAATTTTCAAACCATTACAAAGGTAGTTTAATAGTTCTCTCTGGAGTGCAATTGCTATGAAAATAATTATTTTCACAAAATAGGAGTATGTTTCAGCATACCGAGCCGCTTCTCCTACATGTTTATGTTCAGAGAGAGCAGCCGCTGGTCTCCCTTTGGACGCCGCACGTTACTGTTTCCAGGCAGTTTGTGATCTCGGCCCTCCAATGGACGATCTCTGCCCACCCACGTCTCGAACTCTTTATCATGCAAGTTATCTCGCGCGTTTGCGAAAGCTGTCTTTAGTGTCTTTTTCAGTCACATTTACAGTGCAAAGCCAGATACTGCCATGTTTGTGTTGTACGCTAAATTCACAGGGAGGGTGACTCAGTGATATTGTGAGATTGCTAATTAAAAAAAAAATATAAAAACGGTCTCCTGGCCACACTGCCAGGCTGTGCAGTCCGGACACGGCACACGCCGCTAGCACGGAGTGCTGAAAAGGTTTATCGTGCCATGTATTCAACTCCCAAGTACAGAGTGGGTTAAGGTTAGGATTTAGGAGGTTAAGCTGATTCTAGCTCTGTGGGATTTTTTTCTTCTTCTAATTGCCGGTTTGAAGGACATGGGTGTCACACTCGGATCTCTCCTATTCCCGTCTGATTGGTTATAGATCTTTCAGATAGTGGGCATGCGTTCAGCCCGCTTTGGACCCAGTGGTCAGTCTGCTCCTCGCTGTTGGCAGAGGCTGCAGTCTGCCATGTGGTTCAGTGTAGCTCTCTGATTTAAAAACTGGTAAATATGGGTAAACAACACTGAATCATATTGAATAATCGCCATGTAAAAGTGCTGTTTCACCTTTCCGCTCGTCCATCTGCACCCTCCCTCCCTTGAAGCATGAATGCACAATATTTATCTCAAATTCTTCTTGGCGAGAAGGTCAGATGTCGTTCAAATGTCAGTGTGACTGAATTAATTTTCCTTCCAGGTGGCAGCGTCGGCTCACCAAAGCTGGATTTGACTAATGGCATTTTGAATGTGGTATTAAATATGTAGGTCAGAAGAAGGCTACTGCAGGTTGGTCAGTGCTGTCGCACAACTTGGGCGGACAGCAGCAAGAAAATGCTACCTGCAAACCGTTTAATCAGCTGGTTCGTGGTTAAAGTTTGCAGCTGACACCTTTCATCCATTTGGGAGCTTGTAATCCGAAACACAGCTTTAAACATTCATACGGTTTAAGAATAGCTGCCTGTTTTTCCTCCATATTATATAATTTGGTTTGCTGTTGGTCCAACAAACCCGCCTCTCCCCAACAAAGGGGACTGAGAATTGTTGGACCCGCGGCGAATCAAATGGCATGCTTAAGTCATCTGCGTGATTGTGCGTTGCAGCCCAAATGAAAATCCACACCATTGTGAACTGGACTAAAAATGTTTTTTTTTAAATGACCTTCAAAATGGTGGGTTAGAGGAATTAAAATTCCAGGCCTCAGTTGTGATCAAATTGTCACGAATACACAGTCTTTAGTCTGTGTCGACCAATGTTTTTGTTATTATTTATCCATATTGTTGGAATATAATGTTAAAGGTTGCTCACCCAAACCTTTGCTGAAACCAAAATTAAGTTTGAAAAAAAAAAAGGGGGTGTTTTTAAGTGGCCAAGAGGAATTCCCCCCCCCCTTTCCTGTCATTGGTTTTTTTTTTTTGTGGGGATGCCTGGCAGCTCTGGAAATCTTTCTTCTTCCTCAGAACATAATTTCTGAATGTCGCCCATAAAATGGAAAAGGAAAGCGTAGATGACGAGTGTTCCTGAAAAAAAAAAAAACAATCCGGGTTGAATTGCCGCGCAGCCTCTGCGTATTTAATTTTGCATTTCAGTGTACCTTTTGTGAGAATTCAGCTGTGCCTTAATTCCTCTGTAAATTGCCCGGAGGAACGCGGCAGCACGCATCGGGAATAAACGACAACAACAAAAAAAAAAGCGACAAAGCTGGGAATGGCAAGATGCTCTTGAATCATCGTTCTATTCTTGTGTTACTGGATGATTGACACAAATGACTCCCCCTGTTTATAGTTTTA
>CAAKHG010017590.1:0-14233 GCA_901007715.1 Dactylopterus volitans
GTTACAAAAACAAAAACTTGGTGAGGTTAGGTGACATAACTTTTTCTTTTAAACTGTCGTAATAAGGGATCGAAGTCATGCATCTCATGATCCTGTCAGGCGCCTGCTTCACCACAACCACCACCGCTGGCTGTGATGACTGATGGTGATATCGCTGTGGTGGTTTGTGTACATCTCATGTGGCTTTTGTTTTCCACCTGGACTGAGTAAGGAACAGTTTGGAATATACTCATAGCACCTTAAATTACCCTCTAAGAGAGACATCAAGATTAGGGGTGCTTTGTCACTGTACGTTTAGTTTATGTGCTGGCAAGGATTAGTTAAGTGGGGCTTTGTTTTCTTTTTTTTTTTTTTTTTTGCTTGTTTTATAGAATAGTCAGCTTGTGAGTTTTATTTTCGTTATATTTATTTCTTTGATTTACCGGCACCCTCTGGCCTTTCCTTTGTAGTTTTGCCCAATCATCTTTTGTTTGCACAACTCATTTAGCGCCAGTGAATAAATAACCAGCTTTAACCAATCACATCTGGTTTTATGTTGCTTCCCATTCCCTTGACGAACCGGGCTGTAACAGCCGCTTTTTCCTCTGGAACAAAAATATGTTGCACTGCGAATGTAGTTCCTAATGCTGTTTAGCTGTGTGGGAACATCATTTTTAGGGTAGCAGGGCTGATGTTGTTTATACAAAGTCCATAGTTACACTGAAACCCGACACAGCCGGCTGCAACATTTATAAGACTGCTGATAAAGACCAGCTTCAGTTTCTAGGACACTCATTTTTCTCATTCTTTACCATTCTCACATTATCTAGCAATATTTTTGTTTGATGAATAGAACTAATGTGATTATAATTATCAGTAATAATCAGTAATCTTTGTGTGTAGTTAAACCAATTTAATTCAATTATCACCTTAGCATAGTAGGTCTTCCAGGCCCCTTTTAGAATGGCTTCAGATAGGATTATATTGATAGTCATCATGTCATTTTAACCAGTGCTACTGCAAAAAGTGGTGTGGTGTTCATAAGAGCTGTGTGTGAGGTGAGGAATGAGTGTATAGCAGAATGCAGGTTCATCCAAAAAATTATGACCACAACATCAGTTTTTTTCCCCTAACCAAGTGATTTAGTTGCCTGTATATATGCATCATCGGCTTAGTACTTTATATAGAAAAATATATGTTCAAAGAAGGCCTGTTTAACACATGAGTTAGATGCTTTTGTAATAATTTTTTGTATCTATTATCCATAAAATGTTCATTGTCATTCTTTTTAGTAATTCTCTCCGCAATGCTGAGTACTTTATATATACATAAAGTACTTTGAATGAGCTTATTCCTCAGAAAGAGGACTGAATTAGAATGGAAATCAAGCCCTTAGATGGTTCAACAAGGTGGGGAGCCACCGCTTTCTGCCATCTGCAGTCCGACACATGAAATTTGGTTGGTTCTCTTTTGCCTTTCTGTATTTACCCAGCGGATCTCATCCTCCCCATCTGTCTGTTTTACATATGCCTACTTTTTCTTATCCCATCTTGCAGCATGAGACTGTTTACCTTTCCAGGTTGAACCGCTATGTAGGCTCAGGTCATGGTAAACCCCTCCTTTCCCCCACCCCCCTCCCTCCACTCAGCTTTTTCATTCCTCTTCTCTACATCTGTTACTCCTTGCATCTCGCCATTGGGATTCCACTCACACGGGCCGGCCTAATTAGAGTGAGTCAGAAAGAAAGAAAAACAAAGGCCTCTCCTTTTAAGCTCCCCTCTACATGTCCTCACCCACCTTCCAGTGTCTGTTATTTCTCACCGCTCCCTCTCACGCTTCAGTCTGCTGGATCAGAGTGAAATAATGCTAATTGATATGTTAAAAAGCCATTCCCATTCCAATGGTAATTCACCAGAGTTTCCTGTGACCGGACAGAGTTTTAGTTTGTCTGAACAAGGCGCAGCCTCTCCATCCTATTTCCTGCTTACACCTGCAGTGTGTGTGCATTGTAGCAGATACGGTGAGTTGATTGTAAGCTGAATAATTTATTTGTTGGAGTAACTAGACAAGCCGCTATATTTCCCTTTACAGCGCTGTGGTCTGTTTATTTATTTAAAGTTATACTACATACCAGGACTCTCCATATATGAGTTGTCAACACTGCATTGATCAGAATAAATCATGCATCACCCACAGAAATGCCCACAAATTATCAGTGTGCCGTCCAACTATAGGTAAACAAAAAACAAACAAAAAAAACCAAATGTTTATATAATGATCTACACCGCCAGAGGATTTTTGTTCAGAAACCTATTCTGTCATATCTGCATTTCTGTGTTTCATCTATCTATCTTTGTGTCTGTTTGTACTCTGTGCATTCTCCCTCTGCCGTGCTGGATGATCAATATTTCAGTGAATTGTCATTTCAGTTCCAGACTTGTTTATTCTCCCTGTCTACATGAAGGATTTGAGATGAGCTGCCCGTGGTGCTTCCATCCTCGCAGAAGCACGCACATACAATCGCAACAGCGGGCATGTATGTTTGGACACACGCAGTCATCATGCGACCCGGACCCATTTTACCACCTCAGCTCACACAGCTGGGCCGCCGACCTGCTCTCCACAGCTCTCCAAATTACCCAGCTGCCCCGTGCTTGGTCCAGCTGCCCCAAAGAGCCATGCTCATTTATAATGGAGACTATGTGACAGGCTCCGGCGCTAGCGCATACTCCACACTCTACTGTACACACACACACACAACACACACACACACACACACACACACACACACACACACACACACACACACGCACACACATCACAACAGGAAAGCATGCATTCCTCCATGTGTGTTTACTGACTTCCCAGCATCGAGGCAGTGTCTCAGCTGGACCGGTTCTCTCTCAAAGCCCACCCGCTGCCTCATACCCATCCCGATCATTCACTGTTAATAAGGAAATTCAATCAGCAACTCATTATATATGGTATAACACTAGCCCTCCCCTCCCCATCCCCATGCCCCACACAACAATCCTCTCTTAGTCGGACTTAATATAAATAGGATATAAACAGTTGGGCCTTGGCAATCATCAATAAAGCAGTATATTTCCCTCCACATGCAACTACAGTCTATGCATAAGCAGTCGACCAAACATAATTAACAAGGGCTAAATATGGGATGATTGTATCTTTTGTTAAGGTAAACAGACTGGTTGTTTTTTGTTTTTAATCCATGCCTTGTTTTGGGGCCTTTGCCTAATGTTGTGGATCAGATTAGGCCGATAAATCATTAAACATAGTGATTTTTTGTGCTTAATTTAACCACCTTACCCCTTTCAATGGAGTGTAAACACTCCTTATAAAAATGTTAATTTCCTATATTAAATTCTCAATCATACCCTTCTCCTTGACTATAAGCACTATGATAATTTCTTATCTTCTGATCCTTCTCCACCCCTCACCCTCTTCTGCACCCCGCCAACCCTCCCCCTTTCTATCATTAATTGATATTGTCTCACATCATTAGTGCCATTTTGCATGAGTAGAGATTTGCACATTCATTTTCTCAGTGTGTTTCATCATTGTTCCTTTTCAGCCTTTACTGTCACAGCTTCAGTTCCATCGCATGATCAGCATTCTCTCAGATTCTAATCCCGTGGTTTGTGGGTTGAATTTGAGCTGATGAGATGAGACAGGCGCCTTACTTATTGGGTTAAACCACCTTTTGTCATGACAAATACCATCACTTCTTGAGATGTTTTTGTTTGTCTCCACAGGACAACATGTTCAGGAACAGAGACAAATTTGTTTTTCAGCAAATGACCGTACAAAGCCTTTGAATGTGTTTCTGTAGCTTGATTGGGATTTTCAGTGTTAAGTCTTTTCTCTATGGCGGATTGCGGCCCGGCTTTCCCTGCGCAAGATAAATGAACCGCTTTAAAAAGAATCTGCTTTCAAATTTCACTCTGCTGCTGCTGCTGGTTAGCATATTAACCAGGTCTCCGTGTTCTCATGCTTATGGGCACTCCATGATGTTTTATACAAGGCCATTAGAATTGGAAGTCAAACCACTCAACGGTGCCCAATTCACTGTGATGCTCATGTGAGTCAGTGGCTAAATTAAGACACAAAAGCAGACAGGAGAAGCAAATAGTTATCAATAAATGCAATTCCAACAACAGATGGGTGTCTTAGAGCCGAGGAGAAATAGCATGGCGAAAGGAGGACAAGCATGAGTAGCTGCCAGTTGCTTCGAGCTCCTATAATTTGCCTTCCCAATGTTTTCTACAAACATGTAGGCAGCAAACTATCAGCAATATAGGGCCCACAGAAAAGAAAAAAAAAGCATTCCAGTCATTAGAAGTTCTGAGATGGACAGTATAGCTCAAGCTGTGGTCTCACTGACTGCACTGCACCTGACAGCAAATGGGGCTCTTATTCTGACAAGCGCTCTCATGATGCTTTGGAGCATTTCAGACAGATGATAGTAGTTGGGAGCCCATCACTTCCCTCTGAGACCAATTCAGCAAAAACTTTCAACTTGATTCAAGGACAGTGGAGTTTTTATTTTCATATTTTAGGCAATCATAGCTTGGCCGTAAAGGTTTTGTTTTTTTTCGTTTCTACCCCAGTGTGAAGTTTAGAGTGCATAGATCCTGAGGTTTTTTTTTTTTGTTTGTTTGTTTTTTTTACAGTAATAGCCAGTAATTAACACTCTTGCGTTGTTTTTCTTGATTGAAATTCTGATTGTTTGAATTGTTTATAGATTTGATTTTGGACCGATGAACAGAATAGGTTCTGCTATAGTTCTTTTTGAGAACCTAGAGGTTGAATTGAGTGAAAGGCACTTTCAATGCTCTGTTGGCATTGACTTTGTTCTCATGGAGTACTCCAAAATTTTAATCAATCAGTTTTTACTGGAATCTTCTCACCTGTTTGTCCATAAGAAGTCAAACAGGTGATGAAAAAACAACGAGTTATAGCTTATGTCAACATCACATTATTCTGTCTGAATAATTTGATTGCATTGCATTTTAAAAAGTCTTAAATTGAGATAAAGTTCATTTTGTTATCTCACAGGTAAATAACAGGGACCTTGAAGATCCTGATAGATGTTGTCTTTGCCACTCTGCTGTGCATCCAATGCGAAGCAGAAGAATTAATGACTCTGGCAGACAAACACATTAATAAGTGTATAAACTGGCTGACAGGGTGAAGTCAAGTGCTTGCACCAGGCAATAATTATTGGATTAACAATAGATTCCAATGTGTCTACAAATGCAATCATGAAAAAGGTTAATTGAAGCCTCTCTGAAGTGCAAATGCTGAATAGCACTCTGGCCTGCTTTCCCCATTTAACTTTGCTAAAGTCAACGTATGAATGCAGAGAGCATCATCATCGGGATACACAAAGCATTGTAATGGTTTGCAGACCAAAAAAATTTTCAGTCAAATGTGGTGTTTTTTGTTTTTTTTCTCCAAAAAAAATCTACATGTAAGCGGGCCATGCTGGCTAGAAACTATTTCTTTATGAAAAACTAATGTTTTTTCTCTGTCTTTTTTTTGATGTTGAACACAACCTTAAAGCCTCTGATCAAGTATGCTCCGTGGCTGGCCACAATGTTCAGACTGAGCCCCAGGGACATTCAACTCCATCAAAAAGGAGAAACAAACAGAATGAGCTGCACACAGAGCGTCTGCTCCCGCTGTGTAGCAGAGTATGTCCTCTGCTGGGAGAGCTGGAGATTTGATGTGTGCGTGTATGTGGCGTCTCCGTACTTCGAAAAAAAGTGATGAATAAGGGCCAATGCTCATTAGTTTTGTTTGACAGAAACATTGACGGGTTACACACCCATAACAGATTTTTGACAGAAAATAATACTCCAGGTTTTGTGAGGTGACCGGATTTGAAAGAGAGAAAAGACAGTGCTGAGTCGAAATGTACTCCCAGACAGTTGACAGACAGTCTGAGATAGCCTCAGTGTTTGTGTGAACTGTGATGGATGAGTAAAAAAAAAAAAAAAAAAAAAGAGGATCAAAGTGCTTGTAGTTTCACTGGCAGAAAGAAAGGCACTTTACCCAGCATGCTTGGTGTTCTTTGAGTCTTTTTAAGTGTCCACATTTCTTGTTGTTGTGAAAGGTCAGGCACACATGCATGAATTGACTGTGGCCAAAATATCAGCACTCAGTGTTTTGTTACTGTGGAGACAGACAAACAGGCTGAGCTCCTCTGGTGCATCCATCCACCAGACTGAAGCAAGGCCAGCCAAGCTCAGCCAGCTTGTCTGCGCGTGTTTGGACCTCAGCTCATAGTCTGGCGGTGATACATCTGGATGTGACCCAGCTCCGGTACCACCTACTGAGGCCACAGTCCTGAAAGATTGATGTGTGGAGCAGTTTTACAGGTGCAGGAGCAACTAATGGAACCTTTAGACATATCCCGACTGGATCTGTGCTGTCCGGACTCAACAGAACTGGCTCTGATATAGCTGAAATTTAAAATTTTTCCACTGAGAGTGCTGTGGAGTTTGATGCTGCACCTTGTCAGCAGGTGTCTGACATTGTAAAATGATTATTTTTGACTTTAATCCAGTTTCCTCCAGTATTCTCTTTAGGGACTTGACCAAATGTAAGCTTTCATGAACAGTAATTGAGCTACAATTTCAACCTGCCGAGGGTGTGTGAGATGTCAGTCAGCTTGAATTAACGTATTTTCTAAAATCAATTAAACATAAAATCTGTTATAAAACTCATATGCATTGTAATTTTTGAAATTGTGTGTGCTTTATTTATAAGAACAATTGTTGAAATATTGAAGGGATTTGATATTTACTCCTTTACTGTGAAAATGAATCTGCACACGTCATACAACTGCAATAAAAGGGGGAAAAAAAATGTCACAACACTTGTTGGTGACACTTTGCAGAGGTCCAACAGTACTGCAGAAGAGTACAATTTTATTTTCCCTGATGATAGAATAATTATGCTACAACTACAATGCTATCAAAGGCAAGGCCACCCTGAAATAATGAAAAAAGCACGCCACATTACACACAGTCCCTGATTCACAGATGAATGGGTCAATATTTAACAGACTTGATTGAGTAGTAGACAGACCAACCATCCATGCAGCGCAGCGTGCAGCGTATACGCAACGCTCACTCTAATGAATTTCAGCCAGCCACCTTGTGCCTCCAACCACATATCCTCCTTAAATATAAACCCAAAATGGTTAAAGGAAGTGTTGTGGGGGTGGGTGGGAATCACAGTGCTGCCAAATATGGCAGTGATTTAGATGAATTTCCTCATCAAAGACTTGTCAAGCCATATGGCAGATCTCCATTATGCATCTGACCTTCTCCTGTTAAATACCTTGTTCCATAGCCGCAAGGTAAGCAGATAGCAGGCTTCAGTAGCACAACTAGAGCGAGAAAGCTCCTTTAAAATGTTCTTATGTCAAACTCTGCGTGCCGTGCACAATAAAGCGCAAAGAAAAAGCAGCATAATAAGAACTGAAACCAAAGGAAAAACGGTTCTCCAAGCCAAACGTCGATCGGTCAAGGTGCGGTGATATTACACTACTGTTGCCCCGTGCTGTAAGTTATTAACCATTGTAATTAGAATTTTAGTGGTATAGGGGTTGGAATGAGATGAGTATTGAAACAGGTGTTATTGAAGTTATTAAAAGCTGGAGCGGGAAATAGGGTCCTGTTGATTGTCTCACAGCCGATTCCTGGTCAGTGCTAAGTGCATTTTAATTTAAGATGTTATCTTAAATCATTAGAGTAAATCGAACCCCGAAGACAACCAGCTATGACAAGATCATTTATGCCATTGAGGGGAGAAAAAAAACAATGGAAAATGAACTCTGCTATATTTAGATGAAAACCCTTAAGGGACATTTAACTTACAATATTGCTCCCCTTTCCAGCTGTCAGATGGCTTCGGATTTCCAAGATTAGAACCTCAGTTGCTACATTTCTCATAACAATATCTCTTCCCTTTATCATGGAGTTCAAGGGTAATGAATGTAGCCAATTTGTATATTCATACAGGATAGTGCACATGGGGATGCTCTGCCATGCTGAAGTATTTGTGGGACAAATTACTGTTAAGTGCTGCCATGTCAAAAAGCTCTCGCCCCTCAGCTCTTAATAAAGCATGGCGCTAGTAATTATTTGATATGAGATCAGACTCCCTCAATAATTTCGCTCTTTATGAAGGGACCCCAGGCTGCACATAACCCGAGTATTTGGGACCATGGCTGTACAAGTCGGCCCGAGTGTGCATGGGTGGCTTTGGAGAAGTGGTGTTTACTAGAGTGGACTTTGAGAGGAGGGATTAGTCCTCTTCCACTTAAGCAGTGGGCTCTGGCTCTCCTGTAGAAGCAGCCAGCCCTCCACTCAGCCAGATAAGGCAGGCAGAAATGGCTCCTGGAGCAGCTCAGCGAATATGCTAGCAGCCAGGGTTTACTCTTATAAAGACACACGTGAGCCAAACAAATACATATGTACGTATACGCAAGCCAGAAAAAAATGTTCTCCTACGAAAATGTTTTCTTATTTGCAAAATGTCATTGTCATAAAACAGTGTAACCCGCTGTTTTCTACCGCTCCTGAATTTTAAATACCTGATTACAGGGTACAGTGTTTTCCAGTGTGGCAGAAACTCATAAGCATGTGTTAAATGGTTTTACTTGTGGGTGGGATTAGAGACAACAAGGGGAGACATAAATGAAGTAAGAATAAAGGGATAAGGAGAGATGAAGAGGAGAGGAGTAGAGGCGCCAGACGTGCAGAGGAGGCAGAAATGGGTTCCCACAGAGTAATGTGAGAGCTGAGGAGGTTGAGAGAGGTATGATGCAAGGGATTGGATCTTTCAAACGTTAATCGCTTAGCTACCCAAAGGGGACAACTCCCTCTTTCCTGCTCACTCTCTCTCTCTCTCCCTCTCTCTCTCTCTCTCTCTGCTCACTCCCCTGTCAGGATGAGGAGGAACAGGCGGAGGATTGAAATGTAAAAGAGGCAGAGGATCAGAGACAGGTGGAAAATGAGAGGAGCAAAGTTCAGAGTGTGGGGGAGATGAGACAGAAATGTTGCCGGTCCCTTTGCCTCAGCAGGGTAGAGCTTACATACAGCATTTCTGTGCATGTGTGTGTGCATGTGTGTGTGTGTGTGCGTGTGTGCGTTCGGTCCTGTGCGCGCACATGTTCCTGTTTATGAGCAAGTCTAAAGGGACAGCAAGTAGATTATGTTGGAGGAGACCTATGTTATTGAATCACTCCACAGGTACCACTGAGGAATTGGCACTTAAGCGAGCTCCAGAATGAGCAAGAAGTAGAATGAGTAAAAAGCCTAATATATATCCATCAGCAACGTAAACAGCTGCGGGGGGGTGGGGGTGGGTGGGGGTCTAACACCAGGGCCGGGAGGTATCGGGAGCGCCGACTCCCCTGACGACGCGCTCAAAGGAGCTCAAGCATGTTGCAGACGTGTGAAGTTTATGGCCTCATTTGTCAGCACGCACACAGATTATAGATTTGATGGAAAAAGGAGCAACCGCTCACGTTTAAAAATAAGTAGCAGTTACATTAGAGGAAATGAGAGTAGACATAGCAGCTGGGACGGAGGAGCTGCATTTTGATGTGACAACTGAGGTTTGAGAGGTTGGGCCAAGTGAGTGATAGCTTAAATTTAAAAAAAAAACAAAAAAAAACAACTGACAAGCCTGTTTCCTCTACAGCTCAGCAGAAAGAGCTGGCTGGGGGGAAAAAGAAAAGAAAAAAATAAGAAAGAAAGAGCTGGCTAGCTCTCTCTGGTCCCATTTGAAAGGAAACTTGGCTGAAGCAGAGAATAGGCACTAATTTCAACCTGTCATCATTCTATTGTGATGCAAATGTTGCATATTTGACCAGCTCGTGATACATATATCATGTGCCGGCATGCATTTTTGAATACCAACAAAATAAATTATTCTTTGACAATATGAATTATTCATTCCCCTAATTACAGCCATGACTCATTAACCTACATGTGGAGCACACATGATGATATTCAAAGAAATTCTGGCTATGAATTGTGAATCACCCACTGTGAACAAACATTAATCAGGAATGGCTTGTTCAATAAAAGACTGTAATTGGGCCCAAAGAAAGTGATAAGTAGCAACTGCCAAGCAGGCATGGGAGACAGCTGCTAGTTGGTGGTGGGACATAGGAAAAGATGATGTACAGTATTATTGACCCACTTACGACAAATGTATTCTTTACATTACTGGTTATGTGTATATGGTTGATTGCTGGTAACTGAAGCCAACAGCTGAATTAATTTGCTAGATTTAATGTGTATCTATATTTTGATATGAGGGATGCAGTGTGTCACATGCACTGATCTCCGCAGAGGTCTATAGCATCTTTCAGCTTATTGGTGCTGTATTTGATTGCCAGACAAAGTTTGAAATCAGCTGGTGGACACACGGAGTTTCTAGAGGTCATAGCAGAACCAGGAAGAGAATGTAGGACTTAAAATTTATGCCAATGCTGCTTTCAGTCTGTTGGGATGTGCAAATCCATGACTCCTTGCTCTTAGGTTTGCCAAAGCAGCTTCATCATGGTTTCTACTGAACTTAAACGGCCAAAAAAGTAAAGGTTTAAGATTTAACCGGCAAAGGGGAACTGAAGATCCTAGTTCTGTGACATTTGCAGCCATTGTATGCTGCGGAGCAGCAGTACGTTTCCATTTAAGAGATTACTAAACCTGCCTTCTTCATGTTCATGTCAGTGTTCGCCCGGTGTTTGTCTACTGGATTAGACTACTTGAAAGTAGGTTGGAGTCACTGTGATGAATCGAAAGCCAAGGCTGTGATTAATTTCAAGTAGGGTCTATTAAGACTGCTCAAGCTCATTTCTAATAACTCTCTGAAATAAACCTGATTGCTGTAAATCAGTCGGGAAATGGTATTCTTTGAACTTCGCACTAATGTAATTCTTCATCTGTGCATCACTTTAAACTTTCAGTAGAGGCTGTCACCCATAATGGGCCATGCTTCCCTCATCCCTTTATCATACTGGCTACCACCCTACACAGAATTGAGAACTGACGCTTCTCTTCTCGTCTGCTCATTAGCCCCAAACATGCGACTGGCGGATTTGATCAGATTTCCCTTCCCTCCATCGCTCGTGTTCTCACTCATCTCTTTCCCAGCATTACCGGCTCTCCTCCGTCTGCCTTTTCTCTTGCCTGGCAGCCGCTGAACAAGGAAGTTCTATTTTCAGAGCTTGAGAGCAGTCATCAAAAATAATGACAGGAGCATTTAATAATGGAGGGAGGAGGGCGGCTAAATGCTTTGCAACAGCTTCAGGGAGATGCATAAACCCAATCATAAGGTTGATGTTGTACATACACAAAGAGATGTATGGATTACGTTCAAAGGCCTGGGCATCTCCCTACTTTTATTATGCCTCCTTTCATGGAGTGAGTGTGACTCAAGATGGGGTCTAGTGATTTCTAATGAACACTCTCAAAGTGAGTTATATTTCCTGTGGTGAGAAGTACTGAGTGTGTTTGTGTATGTCTGACATGTATCCTGTGTACACTTGCTCACATTTATTGATCAATGGCCTTGTACTTCCTGACCCCTTTTAGCACTGTCAGTCAGGCGGCTTATTCTCACCCAAACGCCCCCTCGCTGCTGATTGAATGTCAGTGCTGAGGTCACGCAGAGCGGCGGTTCCACTTGACTTACCCGGCCAGCATATCTTGGAAGTATTTTAGATTTTAAATGTCCTGCCTGTGTCATGCACACTAATTCTACACTGGTTAAGGGAACACTTCAATAGAGTCCCCTAAGACCGGCGTTTTCATGCTGAATAAGATAAAAGACACTCAGGCTCCTTGAAGGTGACACAAATTTCGCGTGTGTGTGCGCATGCGTGCGTGCGTGCGTGCGTGCGTGTGTGTGTCTGTGCGCGCGCGCATGTGTGTGTGTGGATGTATGGGTGAGCATGCATTTTGACAGGTGACCTGATGTGTCTCTCTCTACCTCTTAGGGTCAAACTTCAACTGTCTGAACAAGCAAAAAGGTGAATACATGTATGCAGTTTACGCTCCAGGTTTTGTGTTTCATTTTGCACTTCGATTTAAGTGGCTCTTGTCAGCAAATGAAACTGTCACTGTTTCATAAAGTGGCTTCCAGGCCTGTTTATTTATTAAATTTAATGGGCCTGCTTGGAAACTATCTCCCTCTGCTGCTTTAAGCCTACTGAAAAATAATTTCACTATATCAGGCATTGATATGAGCCTTAATTCCAAGGAGAAGCTCATTTATTTATTTATCAGCCAAAAGTTAATTTACCATATTTTCATTACTATTTAACATAGGCCCACAGATGAGCTGATAACCTTTGAGCGAGCTATTTTGTAGGTGAATCACATAAATCTACTAGTTTCCTGCTGACGATGCAAAGCGTGAACAGATTGTCATCCTTCTGTCTCGTGCTATGTTCATAAATACAATGCTGAACAGATTTAACTGCCATGAACAGCTTTGAATGTTTTTTTCAATACTGCTTAGTATTATGTAAACATTTGTATTGCAGGTAAATAATATATTTACTGCCAGAACTGATGACAATGTTCGCAATTCATTTGGCAAACTTACACATCCTCCGTCAACATATCCTTTGGTTAAAAATAAAAAATCTATCGGAGTCTACCAGCCTTATCCGTGTAGTCTAGATTAGTCTGTTTGAGTGAAATCTAATAGCATTCTTTTGTATCAAATTATCTCAGCTACAGAACATCACATCCAAAACTGTAAACTCCCATAATCACTCCAATTTAGAGGTAGAGCATGAATGGCTGTGTAATGAAAAGCAACAGTAGATTATGGGAATAAAAGGGAAAATGGTAATTATTGTAACCCTTTGGTAGCAGATAATGCTGATGTATGTGTGACCCAGTATTGGCAGAAAGGCCACAGTGGGGCCCCTGTGGGGCAGATCTTGTGGTTTGCTCAGCTCCGAGTTTTCAAGCCTCAACAGCACTCTCTCTCAGCTGCTGCCTTCGTCTCACTGACTCAGGTTTGACTCTCAGATCAGGCTCCATCAAAAGCGTTCATGAACTTGATTCCATAAGAAAGCCATTTATTGCTTTTCAGTCAGGCTTTGACTTGCACAAAGGCTGAATGTAGCAGTCATATTGTTCATACTACAATGCAGCTATGATGACCAAAGAGCTTAGATACTATGGACATTTTAGGATCCCGTTTCCAACGTGGCAGCATTATTACTCATGTAATCGGATAACCTCTGAAATAATTGGCCTAATGAGAAAAATTGCTTTGTCGAGGTGTGCACTTTTGCAGCTGGTGCTCAGTAGGAATGTGCGATATTAAATCAATTTTGACTGCTGTCCCTGTACAATGTCTGGTTCCAGGCTTTTTAGCTGCAGCTCCGAAGGGAACCCTCATATAGCTGAGTCCTTTCATGTTTAATTTTGTTTGGTTGAGCAATATTATTAGTGCATCTCAGCGGCGGTGACAGCCTGATTGGGCGTTGGGACTGCAGAGGAGCTGATGGGAGTGGTTGATAAAGTATGATTAACGAAGCCTCTCTTTAATTCTATATGTCACAAGTGCTCGTACACAAACACGCAGTCTCTCCCTCTCTCTCTCTCTATCTCACACGCACACGCACTCACACACAGTCATGTCACTCCAGTCACCACCACCAACGAGTTTATGCTTTCACTCATGTCTTTCTATTTGTAGGATCGCTCAAAACCTTTTTTCTTTTTGGTACTAACCAAAGGAAAAACATGTTTAATGTTTGGTAAACAGGATTTTTCCAATGAGTCTTGCAGGGCTGCCCAAATTAGTTGTGATCATCGATGATATGTACACTTAACATGCATCCATGTCCATATTCTACATTGACACAGTTGCAAGTCCTTTTTGAAATTTGCTGCTTGCTTGCTGCTTATGTCTCTGTTGTGGTTAAAAATGGAATATAATTCCATTAAATGGACTGCAAAATGGTAAATGGACTGCATTTATATAGCACTTTTTTACCTTTTGATGGTACTCAAAGTGCTATACACTACATGGCCACATTCACCCATTCACACACACATTCTTACACTGATGGCGGAGGCTGCCATGCTAGGCACCAACCTGCCCACCAGGAGCAATCAGGGGTTCAGTATCTTGCCCAAGAACACTCTGATGTGGTCCGGGGATCGAACTCGTGACCACTGGA